>JAECUM010007637.1:0-50389 GCA_016617855.1 Megalonaias nervosa | reverse complement strand
TTGCACAATAAGCTGTAAATGGAATGTACTACTTCTTATGCTGGTAATAGGAATCTTTTATTGAATGAATTTGGAAATTATTGGTCTGCTTTGGTGATTTACGGCACAGTAACACAAGTAGGTTATTTAGTGCAGAGGCCTTGCGCAAGGATACAACATGGTAGCCGACCCAGGTTGGATCGATGGTAGGATTGGATGTGGTAAGGAATGTCAAACACTAGCTTAAATTAATGTTTCATCAAACCAACGACACTCCAGTCTAAAATTAACGCTGTTATTTATTTATTATTCATTTCTTATACACGAGTCCAGAATACCGTAAAATTCTTTATTCTCACGGGTATCAATTTTGAAATTTTTGAATCCCCGCAAATATCCCAACCCACCTATTACATTTACACCCCCACCCCACCCCACCCCCACCCCATCCAAGGGTGTCCTCGGGAATTTTTCCAGGGAAGGGATGGGGGCGAAGCAAAATGGATGGGGTTTTTTGAAAACAAATTCGTGGGGTGGCAACTGCCTCTCCTTGCCCACCCCGCCCCCTCCCCTGGGCCGACTCCCATGCCACCGTCATCTATTACATTTTAATCAGTACTTCAGTTCATTGATATACATCTTGTGAGGAACGGAATCACATTTTCTTCACAAGAGAATTAACTTTCGGTATGTTATTTCTTAGTTTGTTTGCAACCACGAAAACTCCGAAAAAAATGGTATCCCTCGATCAACAGCTCTTCCTTATCTTTCTATCACTTTACTTCGCCAATATATTAAACCAAAAAGTGGGAGGATCTTTTATTTCATTTACATCTTTTCGTTATTGTAATATCATTCAAACTTTAAAGTTTTGACATACTGATATTTATTGCTTGAACTATTTTATTTACGTTCCCTTTTCGTCATTTATCGCCGTCTAAACAAATTTGGTTTCGATGTGCTTCAGCGTCCTCGTTAGACCAGCAAATGGTTCACCATCATTGTTTTTATTTTGTGACAATACTAGCGGTGGCAAAATGATCAAAAGTGTAGGAGAACCACTGAATGGTCTATAGATGATGATGATGATGATGACGACCACCACGACGGTGATGACGATTCTTTGATATCTGAAATAAACCTAACAGTTTAAAAAATTACCCTGTACAAACTGAAGACTTTTGTTTATTCTGTACCAGATAATATACTAAGTCATCATAAAAACTCAAGCTATTAAGCTGTAAATTTCCTACTATTATATCTATGTCAAAATAGTTCCTGTACTGATAAGTATCAGAAGCAATATAAAACAAGAAGAAGTGAAAAATAAATTAAAAAAGAGAACGCTTTAGACTAAGCCTTGGGCACGATCAGATACAAACCAAATTGTTTCCTAAAAACATCAAAATGTGGATTGGTAATAATTGTGTTCATTAATTCAGTTACGACAATATTTATCAGTATAAGCAATTGACTGCTCAGATTTAAATAAATGTTATTTCAATGTGAAGATCTGTCTACTTTTTCCTTCCAGGTGTCGATGGATCACTACAAAATTTCAACATTGATATTATACTTTCCATTCTGTTTTCTTGTTCACGCCATTATTGACGACTGAAAGTAAGGTTATAGAGAAACGCGTGCAAATATCACGCATGACAACATGACAGCACTGGTAATCACAAGTTAGCAAAATACCGATAAATCTACATTGAAATTTGTGAAATAAATAGAACAACATATATCGGTAACTTACCATCAGGAACAGTTTAACAAAAAATAAAAACGTATTTAACTTACCTTTTGAAGAAGGATTCTGGATGATTCACATTCTACAAGGAAATTATAAATAATAATGATGAAACAAACATTGGGTTCCCATGTTATATTTGTAATGTGATGTCATTGTCTGAAATCTCGGAATTCATCGAACTACTTAAGGGATTGGGAGCTAGTATTTTCATCGATAAGCTTTACATAGAAAAATCGTTTACACGGCCTATAATTTATGCTGTTTTGAATAATAAAAAATAATAACAAAATCGCTTGATATAATAATAGTCACCGATTATTTCAAAAGCTAAGATTATATTAAAAGACGGAGAAGTGAATCTCACGGTAAGCTTCGTCTTTATGATTCAGTTTAATGTGACTATTTCACCATACTATTTCACAAAAGTTTGCACCCTATGACGCAACTTAATATATAGACTGGTTTTCTCTTGAACAAGGATCCATAAATCTTTGCGAAGATATCATGTAAATATAACCAGTCTATAATACGAACGGTCATGAACCTTATTTCGAACTACGACAGAAGCCAAGCGATTTCTTATGAAAGGTACTGAGTATCGTGTTTGTAAGCGTCAGATAGAAGGTATCACGGTACCAATTGTTCTTCCATAGACCTCAATGCTAATGTTTTATGAAATAAATATACTTTCTATCCTACCTCAGCATGCATGTCACCCATTGTCACAGAGAACAATGTTAGATTGTCAATTTGACAAGGACAGAACCAGGTACTCCATTGTATTTAAGAGAGATAACTCTGCTGGAACTAGACAGGTGTGTGTGTGTGATTATGATTTTTAACGTAGCTTTAACAATTTTTCAGTCATATCGCTACGATGTCTACAGTGTGGCAGTTGATAGTGATGTCTAGCACTGGGGCATCATGCCGCAGACATGTAGCATGATGTCCCACCCAGTCACATTATCCTGACACCAGGCCGACCAGTCCTAACACTGACCTCTTAATGCTGCGCGCCAAGCGAGGCAGCTGTTAGTACCATTTTTGTAAGTCTTTGGTATGACTCGACAGGGGATCGAACCCACGACCTCCCGCATCCGAGGCGGACGCTCTAACCACTAGGCCACCGGAGCGGTTGGAACTTGACAGGGGTAAGAGTTATCTAGTTACACCAGACAGTTTCAGTCATGTGTACCACATTTTAAAAAAATCATAAAAAATACAAAATGTGATATAGTTATGAATTAACATAATCTCACATGTTGCCAAGAGGCTCAACATTTTTTTTAAGCCTAACAGAAAGTACAACTCTTACATAATGCACCAATCACAGCTAGTTTTGTGGTTTATTTCTGAATGCAATGTTCCCTACACCTTAAGCTCCGCCCACCTGGGGTTGTACAATTGGTACCGTTATACCTAAAGCCAACCTTAATTTTTTCAATAATCTGTGATATAGCTTGGGACTGTACAAGTAACAAGTGTACTTAGTCTCGCTTGTCAAAAACAATTTTATGAGGTACCAAGCTGTGTCTTATATTAAATGTGTATGTAATGGTCTTTGAAGTATTTCAGCTGCTGTTTTCATATTTGTGCTTTACTACCAAACTACATTTTGGGAATAAAATAACTTGTTTCAACTAGGACTTGTATTTTATTCACATCAGCACTTATTGAACTTCACATGGGTGATATGGGATAAATCACATCATATCATATTATGTAATAAGTAGGTCAAAGGTCAATGTACCAAATAGTATGTACCTCTTGTACTTCAAAAAGTACAATTAACCTAAAACAATGGACTTTATATTTGTTTGGTAGATGCAGAACTTAACATCAGAGACAGGTGGACATGACCCAATCTTGTTATAAAGTACAAGCTTTCAACACTTTACACTGTCTGCAGATACATGAGGTCACTAACCCCCAGTCCTCACACCACGGTCAACTTACCCATCCTCTTTGTAATACAAATAGAAAGCTTCGCTCCTTTGTGTAGTGAATAAAATTGATGCAATAAGCCAATCTGTCACCAAATATAGTAGATCACAGCTTCTAAGTAGTTATATTGGATTTGGGGGTGAAATTTGGGGAATAAAATACAGAAAAATGCCAAAGATAAACAATAAGTATAGTGAGTCAAATGGAGTTAAAAACAGGAGGAAGGTGTGTATCTAAAAGGGAGATGTAGCTTATGATAAAGGAATTAAAGGAGACAAAAGCAGCAATGAGAAAAATGAGAAGTGAAAGTTTGATGACCTTACCTTGGACAAATATATGGAGGCAGTGCCCCATAGGTCCAAGGACAGTCCGAAGGCACCTGTGCTATAACATCCCTTACATGCACCAAAATTTCAGGTGAAGTGGTGTTCATTCCCATCTAATATAAAAGGGTGAATAATTTAGATAATATAGATGCATATAGTTTATATTTCTTCTACATAAGAAATTAACAATAATGTTCTTTCAGTTAAGCAGAAAAATACCTAAACCAAACAAAACATACTTTATCAGTTTTTAAACTTGTAAACATTCCTGTGAGAAATTATTAAATTGCTTCTACTTACATTTGCATCAAGACTGAGGGCTAATATAATACTTCACAAATCTTCTCTTTATTTTCATAACCAATCACTGAAAATGTGAGTTTTTGTTTTTGAAATGTTATATCTGGTGTAAAGGAGATAACTGAATGATATACATAAGGTGTGGTATTTTTATTTCCTCCAATATATTATCCATGTAATATAGATGAGTTCATGAACACATGTATTAACTTCAATGCAATTAAATTATCCAAAAATACATTATTGATAAGTGAGAACCTAAAATCCAAGCTTTTGCATGTTGTGGAGACCTCAAGAGTGATGTAATTTTGTTTACTGAGATGAGACAGCATTTTTATTTCAAATAGTTCATCTTCTCTACAATGCGGTCATGTGAAGTGCAGACTTCCATAAACATGCAGATATGATCCCATGCCAATTTGAATTCTTGCGATGGGATGCAAAGTTTGAAGAACAGTGTGGACTTGAATGGAAGGAATGGGCAATATGTGACTAATATGGTGATCACTCAATGTTTGACCTAATATGGAAATTCCACAAGAATAGCTGGACAGAAATAAATAGAATTAATTGAAAGTCAATAGTAGGTTATAGTTGGGCTTATACAAGTGTCAGTAGGAAATGCTGACATAAAGAAACTGTTTTTGTCTGTTGGTATTCCCTGCTACTTCAACAAAGGGAATGCCAGAGAACTTATCTAAATAAACTGCATGAACCATTTCAAGGCAGGAAAAAGTGTACAAAAATGGACAATTAGAGCAGGACAATTAAAATCAAAGTGGGAAGGAATACAATATCTTTAATAAATTACCTAAAATTACTCATACCTGATTATCCTATATGATACAAGTGATCTATTTACAAGTGAACCTAGAGTGTTCACTATCTTGGTTTATGGCATGCCTTACAAAACCAAGATAGTGGGGGTTTTTTGGGGTTTTTTTTATACATGATTTATCATGTTTTGCAGGTAAAATAGTCAATATTTGGCCAAAATCAACTATATTATGTTTACATAACTTATTTTGTTGCATATATGCCAATCTGAGAGCTGACTACACATACATAAAGCCTTCAGGCAATACAAGTATATGTCTGTCATAGCTATAGTTATCAAAAGCCACCATCCAAAGTCAACTTGTGCTATTTTCGGAAGATTTCATACATTTTATTCTTAAAAGACTGTCACTATTTGACTAGAAGTGTTCAGCATCCATTTGTTTTCCTACATCAAACTAGTACAGTTCATAAATGCCGCCCACATGTATGTGTTTCTATGGATACACTGGGAGGCTGTTCTTCCCTTTAGGTATCACGGTACCAATTGTTTTTCCATAGACCTCAATGCTAATGTTTTGTGAAATAAATATACTTTCTATCCTACCTCAGCATGCATGTCACCCATTGTCACAGAGAACAATGTTAGATTGTCAATTTGACAAGGACAGAACCAGGTACTCCATTGCATTTAAGAGAGATAACTCTGCTGGAACTAGACAGGGGTAAGAGTTATCTAGTTACACCAGACAGTTTTAGTCATGTGTACCACATTTTAAAAAAATCATAAAAAATACAAAATGTGCTATAGTTATGAATTAACATAATCTCACATGTTGCCAAGAGGCTCAACATTTTTTTAAGCCTAACAGAAAGTACAACTCTTACATAATGCACCAATCACAGCTAGTTTTGTGGTTTATTTCTGAATGCAATGTTCCCTACACCTTAGGCTCCGCCCACCTGGGGTTGTACAATTGGTACCGTTATACCAGAAAAGATAAAGTTGGCCTACTACGTCAGTCCCGTTGTACGACATAACAGCGCATATTTCGTCGTAATTCTATGAGCCAAAGGGGAAAAACTCCTAACTGAGAATAATATAAGGTTCGGGCGAGTACACTTTCTTTATTACATAAATACGAAATTTAAAGAAATTCTTCCTATACTTCGCAACGACAAATTTCATACAAATACAAAAAAAGAATATTTGAAACCTTTGTAAGGAACCTTTGGGGCATTACATAGAAACTAAAATTATAAATATGTATTTTTTGTTGGCTAAAATAAAAACAATGAGATTAAAGAAAGAAAGAAAAAATACACCATTCTAGCGTAGGCAACTACCGTTACTGAAACAAATGAAAAAAAAAAAAAAAAAAAAATATTCCAATATGCATACATGCATTTCACTTCATAATTTATTTTGCAAGCAAACATTTCGGGTAAGTCAAAGCAGCTTTACGGCAACAAGATCTTCTGAAAGAGTTTGAGCTGTGAGAAGCATAATGGGATTTCTTGTAGTATGCGATCGAAAGGCAGAACACATTCCAACTGGGCTAATAACCTCACATGTATGCACTCGGCACAAGTAAAAATATACAGAAGACGTCACAATGAACCGCATCTGAGCCACTATACACAGTCTGGTTCTATCAATTTGTTTTTGATTGCATTGAGCAATTGGAACATCTTCGGCCTTTTCCATCCCAAGACAGAAAAAATGTCGATGTAAAACATGGCCATTTTAAACTGCCCTTAAACCCATGGTTATTTTTACTTCAAAGCAATTTCGCTTACGTCACAATGGCTGGCTGGCGTGTAATCGCTAACTTCAAATGAAGCGTCAGTTTCAGGCTATTGAAAAGTATTAATTTCTTAATTTTTAAAATTTTTAAATTGCATAAATGTCAAAAATTTTAATTTGCGATGTATCACTACGATTATCTCCGAGTATCTTTCACACAGTCGTAGTTATTCAACTGGCATCTGAAACGGACGACGATGCTTCGAATGTGGATTACATGTAAGAATGGATCAAGCCAAATTGTTCGTGTACTATTGCGCTAATTATATCACTAATGTTTTGATGATCCAAGGGTCAAAAACAGTTTCAAGGCAGTGATATATTCTGAAAGAGAATGAAATATGAGAAGCGTATCCCGCTACTAAAGCCTGGGGTCCTTTCGGCGGCACACAGTCCCGTCAACGCATGTAGTCCCGCCGTTTCTGATGGATTGCCATAAAACTTGTTAAGTATTTTGGTTATCGCCTGAAGGCGCGGATATCATCAAATCACTGCGTTCGAGCGCCTGCTATAGGTGTCATTGCCGTTTGACTCGCAGCTGAATGCGTTGTATGACAGAATCTTCTGACCGATGCTTGTCTCACAGACTTCATTTGCTCTCCATGAAACTTCGGAAATGTTATTGTCATCATGTGAAGATGCGCGAATCGCCAAATCAGTGTGTTCCAGCACTTTTAGAATTTTTAGAGTTATTTAATTTCTTGACTTGGAACATGATGTAGTGTACGACATAATCTTGTAAACTAGTCTCAACGCAGAAGTTTGAAACTTGAACGCACAGGCACTTGATTCTGGGGTAAAGTAATGTGTACACTCACCTATTAACAATAGGTGAGTGTACACATTACTTTATCCCAGAATCAAGTGCCTGTGCTTGAACGCTCGGTGGTCTAAGCGGTTAGAGAGTCCGTCTCGGATGAAGGAGGTCGCAGGTTCGAACCCTGGTCGAGTCATACCAAAAACTTATAAAAATGGTACTAACAGCTGCCTCGCTTGGCGCTGAGCATTAAGAAGTTAGTGCTAGGACTGGTCGGCCTGATGTCAGGATAATGTGACTGGGTTGGACACGATGCTACATGTCTGCAGCATGATGCCGCAGTGCTATACATCACTATAAACCTCTACACTGCATGTATCGTAGCGATATGACTAAAATTGTTAAAGCTACGTTAAAAATCTAAATCACACACTCATACACACTATAAAACTTTGTACATGTTATGGTCGTCACATGTAAATACATATATTAATAAATCACTTTGCTCTCATAATAGTGTTTATTGTCCTTTACATCCTGCAAATGAATGTAGCATGAGAGAGAATCTTGTGAGCGCATTACTTGGGCCACTTATGAACATAACGGGAATTTAACACACAGGGACCCCTTGGAAAAAATTAAAATGAAATGTGTTTATAGGGCAGAAATGTTTATTGGACAAAAGGGTTTATGGGGTCAAAGGGTTTTGAAGTTTTGAGTTTATAACATACACAAACACATAAACAACACATAGACAAACTGTTGGCTAGAGTGAAAGTGTGTATCTGTTCGACGCATGGGAGTGGCCCTGAAAACGGACATTGGTGTTCGTTAACCCAATCGAGTTAACATAAGTTATATCTCATTGGACTTCTTGTCTTCCTTAAATTTCGTCATACAGTACTCCCATTCATCAATACCCTCCTCAGACAATCTTGTCTTTCCATATATAATCTTCTCTTCCAAATAGCCATATCGGTGATTCTGGTTATCTCCCACGATGTCTTCATATACATGAGGTAATCTTAATTAAACAACATTCCAGACGCAGTCGTAGAGGGTTCAGCTTTGTACATATCTTCCCGTGGGAACAAATGAAACTATGTGACATGACATTTGTATTTATAGTCTAAGGGCGGATTGAAACAGACTGAGAAGTTTCGTCAAGCCAAAGTCCAAATTTCACCGGTTCCGTTTTCTTTTGCTTTTGTTTTGTGTTTTGTGTTTGTTTTTTTGGGGTTTTTTTTAAACTGCTCACTTCTATTTAGGCATTATGGGATCGCGAACTACCAGCAAGATTTACTTACCTCCGAAATTGAAGAACTTTACATCAGGGAAACCTACGCACCTCCGACAATGAAGATCTGACAACAGTGTGCCAATAAGCATCGACAATTTTACGCTTTTCAAAAACACATATTAGCACAATATTTGGAAAGAATTGTGTTTAGTTTAAAATTACTTGCAAGAGAATTATTAGACTGACTTCAGTAAGTCATGAAAATTAACAAAATGATGGGCCATGTGTTTCGAACTAATTTGTTGCTCTTAACATACAAACGTGACCTCAGAGTTGATTTTCGTAGGGATAATATCCAAAATTGGAATCGCCAGATAGCACAGTCGTTTATTTAGCGGCTATGGCGCAGAGTGGCCCAAGTCATGTCACAAAATTCAGTCAGAACGCGGAGTCTCTTATAATCAGAAGAGAGCCCTGCGTGACGTCACATTCAGTACATATGCACGCCAGCGTTCGTGCGCAGTGAATCGATGCGACATTGTTTGAGCATGGCGGAAACTAAGAAGATGATATAACGGGGTGTGCCTGTGATGGAGGAATGACGGCATGTCAGCTACGAAAAGAACCACGGTTATGCTTCCAGAAGAAGATAATTTTAATTTAGATTTAGTTGATTTTCTTTCCTCTTCGCAATAATTTTTACTGGTACCAGTACCATCACTGCAATGAAGAATCCCTGTCGCTCAACAGCAACAGCAGAAGATGATAGAAGAAGACGAGAAGACGAAGAGAAGAGAAAGTCCGAAGGAGAGAAGAATGACAGTGAAGGTCAAACGTTGACTGTGCTACTTAACATTTTGGCAGAGTTAAGGCATCTGAGAAAATGTATCAACTCGACCCAAGAGAAAGAGACCTTCCCGTGCCAAACATTCCAGCAGATATCGCTACCTGTACGCTCACTACCACCTAGAGGTCATCATCAACAACCACTACCAACCACAGTGACAGGACAAGAAGCGGGACTTGGCCGTGGCAAGGGTATAAGACATTTTAAGCTCATCGTGTCCATGAGGTTGTTACAAAAAATATCAACACCCAACGGTTCTTTTCAGGGCCACTCAAATCTCTAGAGAAGAAATATCACTCAAAGTTTGCCAAATGTATTACAACTTAAAGCCCTTTTCTCACAATGTTTACAAGGGGTGTGTGTGTGTGTGTGTGTGTGTTTATCCATAGTCTATACAAATCAATTCACAGATGCGATTACTTTTGGGTAGGCTCCCTTTTTGAAATCATAATGAAATTTCACAGCACATCACAAAATCCATTTTCTTCGTCTTTCACTCTCTTTCTCTTTATATTTCAATTTCTTCTTCACTTTCTTCTCGTGGTCTGGATTTCTTGCCTTTCTTGACAGACATGGGTTCTTCTTCATTTTTGGAAGACCTCTCCTCTTCCTCGTCTTGTTTCTTTTGATGGTTCTCTTTTTTCTTAGGACACTCTGAAGACTAATATCCTTTCTCCTGACAACGAAAACAATTATCTTAACTTCTGTCTCTCTTTACTCCTGTTTTTCCTTTCATTTGACGCTATGGGCATTCTGGAGCACAAAGTCTTTGCTCCTAACAGATATAGCACGTATCTTGACATTTATCTCGTGAGGAGGAGTAGTGTGTCGTTTTCGGTGATGTATACTTTGATGCTTCTCAAAAGCTCTGACCAGAAGCTTAGTCTGAGTTGGCACTTCCATCTGGACTGTTTGAGGGCTGAACGAATACGCTGGCTCTAAGACACTAGCTCTAAATATGGGAGACCCTATGCGCGTAAAATCTAGTCAAATGAAATTTTGCAAGCAAGATGAAGCAATCGCACAATTTCAACTAATAAGAAGAAGAAAGTAAGAGGCCGCGACGTTACACATCGTCTCACACACGAGAGGAAGTGTTGGCTCAAAAATGTGCCAGCGATTTCGAAGACGAAATGAGCGAACCTGAATTAACACCTTCCAGGTGTGCACCATGGCCCAAGAGTCTCCCTCCAACAAAAGTCAGTCAGCAGCACCCGATAATTATTATAACAATCGAGAGACGCAATAAACGCCCATCCAGAAAATTTAGAACCACGTCTTACACCTACACGGTGAAATTTAATGAGTTCAAGTCTGAGATATCACCTTAGAAAGTTGAAGGTTTCATCACCTATTTGTGGTGTTCCTTGTTAGCGTCCCTGAAACGACAATGCCAAGCCAAAGAAGACGGTCGTTTCAGACTTTCCATTCATCACGACAGTTTGAAGTCACCCGTCTGGATCGTGTTTAGTGGCCCGGCAGAATTAACACCCTCCGAAGTGATCGACAAAATTCAACATGTTCAGCAATCCAACGACCGACTTCACATCACCGATGGAAATGTTACACTTTACATGACCCACGTTTCCCATCCGAAAGGGAACGAACGCAGAAAAGTTATATTAGTGGACGACATTCGCAATATCAAACGCAGCATCGTTCAAATTAAAAACAAGACCAGTTGTGTTTAACCAAGCCCATCATCGTGGGAAGAACGTTTGCCGACAAAAAATAAAAAAAAAAAAATCGCAGAATGGAATATAGACTGGGAAAACAGTCGAAAATTTTACAGAACCAAACACGAATAGAAGCTGAACTCTTGTTACAGCAGGCAGGTCCATCGAAAGGCACTGCCTGCAGTATTCCTTAATGCATAAATTGCAAGACGTCTTAGCTCCATGCTGCACGATTGAAAGTGTGCCCTCAAGTGGTTTGTGGACCTCTGATGTTTCGTGATCCCGATTTTCCAGACGGAAATTCATTCACGTCTATCCTCAAGAATAACAAACAGTTCGATGTCATTACCAGTATCACCGGATTTCTCGGACATAATTGTTATTGAGAGAAATGTGACCGAGGATTTAATTGTCGAGAGCAATACATTCATTGCGGAGAGAGATGTCGAGGTTGTTGAGCATTTAAACCCTGCATTCCACAAGGAAAAGAACGAATCTATTGCTCTTCTTGTTAGCGAATCTTTGTCAGTACAACGTATTACGAACAACATCATATCACGCAGTTGAATAAAAAAGAAACACCCCCCCCCCCAAATAAACAAAACAAAACAAAACAAAACGAAAAAACAGGACTCCTACATGTCAGTCATTTGCGCACTTAATTTTGTCTCGATTTCTTGCAAAATGTCAATGGGTCATGCTGGTTGGTTGATCAAGGTAGTGCCGAAGCAGTCTATGACAGTGATAATGAGCAAAAGTGAACGAACTGAAATACAACGAATTCCAACCGAGAATTATGTATGCAGAGGAAGAATGCTGCTCTCTCTTGTCATTCTCCCTCAGTTTGCATAAAGTAGTATACAATAAGATGAAATGTTTGATGACGATGATGATGATGATGATTAGGATTAAAAAATAAAGGGAAAATTTATGACACTAACACTTGGGGAGTCTATGCATGTTTATTATTACGAAGGACAAACATTTTTGATTGTCATTGTATTTGTAAAAATGTTGAAGATACCGGTAGATATTCAGTACTTTCCTTTTTTAAATATCAGTCTGAACTTCATTTTTTGCTATGCAACATTCTTTGTAAGTATTTTATTGTCCAATCAAATTTTTTTCTACCTTTAGATGAACATATCTTTATGTTCGATGCTTTCTAATATATCAAATGTCATCCTTGTATGTTCTTTGTTCTATTCTTACATTTTTATTTTACTACGTAATAATACTTGCGGAACTGAAAATCTTTCTGAGCTGAACCCATGCATCATTTACATTTTCACAGATAAATACGTCAGCCCAGTCCATAATCGAGAATCTCATAATTAAATCCCCTTGATTATATATTTTTTTTCTAGTGATATAACTATAACAGTATGGTGTTTACTTTTATCTGGCCTCGACTGATTTCCCTGGTACATGATAGGAAAAAATGGCTACTTAATCCAATGGAGATAATACCTGACAACTCTTTGTTATGCATATTACCCAGAATGGGATCCTCCAGTGTAATGTAGACTGTCATTTATAATTTGCTTCAATTTTTTAAAATTATAAATAAAAAACACCCCCCCCCCATAATGATGTCTTTACGGTAGACATACAGTTTATATAACTTCATTTTCTTACTTGTATCAAACAGAAATGAAGACCCCACCCCACCCCACCCCAAACCGAAGTCTAAAATCATGAAGTCTAAATTTTTATCACAAATAGATTTGTTCTAAAATATCAGCTAATCAAAATGTGTTACTATATATAACACGAAACACACTGTTATAAATGACACTGATATTGATTGGCCGCACTCATTTTGTCCTGTAAACAGGTGTGGAACAACATATTCTTAAAATAGCAGCATAAAATTACGTCAAAGTTTAAAAGCATGCGCAAATCAAGTTTCCGGAATCCATGTTAATGAGATTTAGTTTCACCAACGCCCCGGGAGGAAATATTAAGGTAACAGAATAACGCCCTTCCCGACATTCAGTAATAATTTGTATGCATTCAAATATGCCTTAAATTCGTAACTTTAGCAAACAGTGCATTGAACGTCTATTTATCGTGAAAATTAGACAGCGAAGGGGATTGGTAAGATCAAAAAATGGCGGAAATCTCTTCCGGTATTGTATGGATGAGCTGTCATCGGGTGATCGTAGCCATATACAATATATTTTTGCGCTTTTTTGCAGATGTTAACTTTTTTTTTATTCTAAGCTTTAACATTATTATTGATTTCTTGTCAGCCGAAGTGTGCTGCTATGGGTGAAATGCCACATACGGGGAAGAATTCCTTTTGTCATTTGCAAGGTGGGTGGGTGGGTGAGATTTTCATTGAAAAGTTGGCGTTGTGCAGTCTGTAGAAGGGACCTAACATGCTAAATGAATGTGTATTTTAAGTATTGATTTAAAAAAATGAAGCTTTTGAAAATATCCTGTGTAATTGTTTTAAAGCTCTAACCTACAATTTTAAAGGTTTTAGATGGCAACTTTGTTATTTACTCAAAGGCCAGTGCTATTCGCACGGCTGCCATGTGGCCACTTTTGAAAGACAATTCGCACCGCCCGTTGCATAATTTACTTGAAGCAGCTGTTCGTATGTCTGCCACGTACCTTAACTTCCATTACTTTTTCAAGTGGTTATAGGCAAAACTGGTACATGCTCTCTCTGCTTCATCTTCTGCAATAACACACATATTTTTATTACCAATCAGATCAATAATTTCATCATTCATGTAAAAAATGTAACCACAGTAACAGCCCATTCATCTTAACTGGATGATTGGAAAAGCCAAGTGCATAATATTCTTACATGTTACACTTAATGATAATTTGTGCTGAATGATACTTTTAAGTAGTAATGAGCTTCATTGAATACTCGTTAAGTTTAGCTATTGGTTTTGGAAGTGAAAGTAGCTTTAACACTATTAAATCATACTATTCAGGAACATAATTGAATGTAACTAATCCAGATAATATTGTTTTTTCTTAATGTTGTATACAACAACATCAGGCTCTTTATTAATAAGTTTCATTCTATGGAAATGGCTGGGCTTTACCTCTGCAGTGGATTTTTGTATTTTATATATTTTTTTTTAAATTTGGAAACAATCAGAATATTTTGGACTCGTTTATAATGCATTTACTTATTGCTGTGTGAATAGCATTTCTGTTCTGACTGCATAGCGAATTGTCTTTCCAAATTAGTCATACGGTGGCTGTGTGAGTAGACACTTCTTACTTAGATGTGCTCAAATGCATCATTTTTAATATTAAAAGTATGATTGTTATTTAAACAAAAGTTAAGCTATGTTTTGTCAAATATTATTAAAATATATATTAATAATAATCTGAAGGTTGCAGCATTTTACTGATTGTGTGATAATGGATGTAGTTCTCAAATGAAATATAGTTTAAACCTGTAGATGAATTGTGTGAACTGATATCACTACTTAATACCATTTTCTATTCTTCATGTTAATAATTAAAAGATTTTTTATGTTTCTCAATATTGATTTCATTGCACACTAGTATTAAGAGTTTTATTGTTATGTGTGCTTGCATGTTTAGCATCTGCTTTGTTAACCAAGTGTTTTAAAGAATACTGGGACTACTTGGCCCATAGCATAGTTAGTCCATTAACGTTCTCAAACTAACACTAGCTTGGATTATCCAAATTGACCCATAACGTACTCGGTCCATTTCATACTCGATTCATATAATAGTACAGTGGTCCCCCTCTTATACAGCCACCCCTCCTGCACTGGGAAATTGGCCTTATAAGGTGGGTGGCCTTTCCAGAGGGGACTAAATTTTTTGTGAGAAGTATATGTAATATACATAGTAAGAAAGCTACTTACTTTACAGCATTTAATATCTTCATTTAATATCTTCGTTTAAAAGTAACATTAATTATTAAAAGGTTCTTCTTGTCATAATAATAGATTTATTTCAACTGAATATACATTAATAGGTCTTATCGTTGATGTAAGCGTGATATGCTAGCGGGTATTGTTGTCATGCACATTGCAGAACCATTCAAAAATGTCATTTAAATCTTGGTACATACATAATTCTCTTTCCATTTGCTCCATTTTCCCACTGCTGTTGAATAATCGTATCGGTTACGACATTGTTTATTCGTGTCTTTTCAACATAAAATTGTTTTCTTTGAGTCTTTTCTACATAAAATTGTTTGGCAAGTCCCCCCTCCCCACCCCACCCGATGTCGTAGAGTAGAATAACCGACTTTCTTCTAAAAAAATAATATGTCTCCGTTTACGTGATGACATGTTAATGTTTGGTAATGATTTATTCAGATGTTGCTAATTGTATGCAATTTAATTATGCAGACAAAACTTTTGTTGAGTGGACGAAACGCCTTCTTCGTAAAGGAAGCGATAAATGTGTTGTCACTCGATTTTTCAGTCTTTGTCTGGTACCCTATTTTGTTCAAGGTTAATTTGTGTGTGTTAATGCACAGAATCTATTTTTAGCCTATGCTGACCATGCTATGACCTTTACAATTACGCCTGGTTGTAATCATCAAAGAGAAGAACTCGAAAGATGTGTGAAGCCCAAAACTATGTCATAACATTGTTGAGCCCATTTCCTGTAATTATCGGCTTTTATAGATAATGATTTAATATTAATCTTAGTGTTACATGTACTTTAGTCAACACTTCTTTCAGTAATGGAAAACTGACATTGGGAGACATGTATCGATAGTAGAGATAATCTGATTACTTACCTTACGTCATAATATGAATTAATTATTGGTTCTGGACACATTTGAAATAAAAAGTGTCCGCTTGTGAGGGGAACATTTTACATTTTTGTACAATATGCTGGCCGCTGGTCTTGTTAGAGGGGTGGCCATTCATGAGGGGTACTTTTGAACACAAACTCGTCAGTGCCAAGGGATTCTGGCTGTAAGAAGAGGGTGGCCACTGGTCAGGGGGGCCATTCAGGAGGGGGACTACTGTAATGCAAAATTTCCATCAATCAGGGTAATGAGTTACACACTAGAAATTAGGCTTTTACTAAAAATACTTCAGCTAATTATTACATAAATATCACAGCTTCTACCATCTAGTATAATGAATCACAGGTAGAAATTAAGGTTTCACTGAGAATACTTTCCTAATCATTACAAAACATTCTATGAAAGTTCAGGTATTCATCCAGACAATCACCTCTTATTCCAGTTAACTATATAAGCATATTGTTGAGTATATAATGAACAGATGTCTAAAATATTGTGAAGTCGATTTATTTTCTTAGACATGTACTCGAACTAAGACCATGTGCATCATTTCTATTATTGTTTTGGTGTTTGGTGTTTTCATTTATAATATTTTAATGATATTATAACATCACTTGATCAGAGCAAGGGTACACACAAACACATAATATCCTCTATAAACTTTAGGACTAATGGGGATACTCCTCAAAGATAACTAGCTAATATAGTCAGGAGCTTGAGAGGGGCCCACATATAAAGATCAAAAGAAAGAAGAAAACTCAAACAAAATGTGCAGATGATGTCAATATTGTTCAACTAAATTAGTGAATTTATAATTTCAGGTATTATAAATAATAAAGCTATCCTTTATATTCTTTACTTTTTATGTGTCCGGAGCAGAAAAGGAAATAAAGATTCATGAAAACCTTGTATCTTTCCATTTTAGTCTTATCTTACATATCCCATTTACAGATGTAAAGCATGTTCAATCCATGTCATATTCTTGCATATGGATGACTTTAAATATTATTTGCATATGGTTTTAAGGTGCCGATAAAGTTAAAAAGAAAATAAAATTTTAAACAAATAGAAATTGACTTACTTAAAATATATAAAATTTTACTTATTTTGGGATATTATGTTTGGGTCCAGTTCAGAATTTCCAGGGGCAAGTTAAGTTCTTCAGCTGGCTGTTCCCTGGGCAAGCTAACTTGTAAATTTGTAAATCCCTATGATTAGATTATTTGTTTTCACCTGTGGCATGTGACAGCTCCCTTAAAATTTCAATCTTTTATCAATAATGTATTATTTTATAATTTCAGGATCAACATGGCAGATTACACGTCCACATGTCACTCTTTTTCAGCATGTCTTAAATGAGTGGTATTGTTATAGTATTAATACATGCCAGTGGCATTATATAAAACTAGCAATTTTTATAAAAAAAAAACAGAACAAATTTTTTTTATAAAGTAATTGCTTAGGAAAAAGAATGCATTTGATAAGTGTTCAGAACATGCAATCTTGTTTTACTTTTGTCAAATGCTGTTTCTTTTTTAAAAAAATATTGGCCCGACATGTTATTTTAAGTTGTCTTTAATATTTACATTTATTTTGTGATACATTTTCAAACATTACTCAATGTAGCCACTGTTGTGCTGAGGTGTTTTTGAGTGTTGTAACATACAAAAGTAACACAATAAGCTGATTATATAATGATGTGAAACCATTGGTTCTTAGTACTTATGAAATAAACAAGTTGCCAGAACAGTACCTGACCACTTTATGGTTTGCTGATACTTGCACTGAAATGTTTTGCCCTTTAATGGCTTCCTCAATCTAGATTGCTCTCTAATGGCTTCCTCGCTCTGTATTGCCCTTTGATGGCTTCCTCACTTTAGATTGCCCTCTAATGGCATCTTCACTCTCTATTGCCTTTTAATGGCTTCCTCAGTCTAGATTGCCCTCTAATAGCTTTCTCACTTTGTATTGCCCTGTAATGGCTTTCTCACTGCATCTGTACACCCTCAGTTGGCTTATTCACTGTATAGGTATGCCCAAAAATGGCTTCTTCATTGTATAATGAATTATAGGGTACTTCATGTGACTGCAGCTCTCGTGTCTGACGTTCTTACGACATTGTAGGGTTTGTCCACCCTTGTGGCAGGATTCCCTGGCTTGCACAATCTCTCTTTTTGCATTCTCTCAACCTGGCCTTAACTCTCCAGGGTTGGAAGTGGCTATAAGATGAAAGTTGTTTTTAGTCATTCTATGAAATTTTTTAGGCTATGTGTGTGCATTATCTTGAGTTACATACAGTGCCTTCATGTTCGTTTTATACAAGTGTTCTGTTCATGTTTTCAATTCTTATCTTGTACTACACTAACTAAAGAAAACCTAACATTGTATTAATGCAAAACAATGAAAACATGAAATATTTATATTGCAGCTGATCTATACAAATAGGTTACGACATAGTAGCATTGTATATTTAATGTACTAGTGTTGCCTACATGAACATAACTTACAATCAGCATCTTCAATAAACATAATAGTCAATACACAGTGACTTGGGTATAATAAATATGGAAGTAGTGAAAATACATTCAGCTAGAATGAATTGTGATGAATAAAACATAATCCTCGAGAACAATCCTATTCTAGATAAACAGATAAAAAACTTTACCTGCCAAAAGTATAATTCCAAAAGTGTATGCAGTTAAAACACATTTCCCAATATTATTCAAAATGCTAAAAGAAATAAAAAGTTTTCATATCTTAATATGGCCATGCTAAATGTCCAGGTTGTAGCTCCTGTCCATAGTAATCATACATGTGACTGCCTTGCATATAGTCGCTTTATACAGAGTCTCAGTTAGATGTAATGAAGTGCATGAGCTTCTTGCCTAGTGAGAACCATTATGCCACCATCACTGTCATATTGCTTACACAAGTTTGTATTCTACAGGCAGCTTTGCATAATAACGTTTTTTTCACCACAATCAACTTCAGATAATAGAGTTTTCTTTTCTTTATTATATTGAAAATCTAATCTTATTTAATGCAAAAATAAAATAATTGAATAATTTTAAGTCAGTTTGTGACACATCAGCATGAGTAAATATATGTAGTTCAAAACACTGCAGTGTTTTACAGCGAGGGAACACTGCAGTCATAACTGTATACATGTATGAGTTATACAAGTATTATCTCTTATTTTCAGGATCAAGTCATCTTAAGTAATTGAAGAAGAGGTGAGTCAGAAGAGGCAACTGCAGGATGCAGACCATAAAATGTGTGGTGGTGGGAGACGGAGCTGTTGGGAAAACCTGTCTACTCATCTCCTATACAACTAACAAATTCCCATCAGAATATGTACCCACAGTAAGTTATTTGTGCATGCCCTCGCATATTTCCACCTTTACAAAATATTTGTTTATACTTAGCAATTAAAATTTAATAATCTTCATATTAATTTGCAACATTGAGGTACTTTATAATTAGGGGTTATATGTCATGTTTTTCTTACACTGATCAATTAAATAATTATCTTCTTAGCTGATAAATCACTTGTCACCCATAATTAGATGATTTAAAGTCTTTATTTGTTTAATTTACTTAATCAGGATCTTATTGTATCGTTGTGTGTTCTTTGTACTCATTAATATGAACAGGGCAACATAGGTCACAGTGTGCAGGCAGTGTTTTCAACAGATGTGTACCCTCAGGTTATGTCATATGCAATTTAAATTTTATCCATTTCTGATGCATGGAAATCCTAACCTTTGCATTTTTATCAATATACATTAATTTGGGCCAAAGCATCAGTCATAATTAGCCTTGATTCACAACTGGCATAATTTTCTACTTAGTGTATGCTGTCCATAACAGATTGACTATGAGATCGATATTGTTTAGGCTACTATTTACACCTTAACGGTCTAAATGCAAAAATATGAACTGGGCAGAGCCAAAGGGTCTCAGATATCATGCTTAGGTGGGCATAACTGAATCAGGGTTAGATTGTTTCGAGGTTATTTCTGATGTTTATGATAGAAGAATTGGGATTCAGTTTTGACTTGATTGGATTAACATTTGAATCAAATATCTGCATTTGTTTGACATACATGTGATTCTCCCTGCAGTTATATCATTATAAAGGCCAGCTACCACTCATGACATTTTATAGTTGCAATCAATTACTTTTGAAAGATATATCTTTTTGTTGGACAAAAAGAATCAGAATGTTTGTGCTTAATCTCCCCAGTTTACATTAACTAGTAAGAACCGGTTTGCTGAAGACTGGAAATTTAATACCCATGGAATGATGTGTGGTAATTGGGTTACAAAGGCTGACATGTATGCAACAGGCTCTTATTTGATAACCTTACTGTTGTAATCTGGAGAGTTTAAGAGCAAATGCAAGATGTTTTATGAGGTGCTACAAGTGATAAAGGCATGAAAGGTAATTCACAATTGCTTTCAAGTCTTTTAATAAAATTTTTCTAAACTGAGATATTTTATATATATTTTTGAATTGTTCCTGCATTGTTCAAGATGTTTTTAGAGAAATATTTAAAGGAAGTTGGTATATGTTTTAGTCCAGTTCATATCAGAACGATGAAACCTAAGTTTTCTTCCAGTGCTAAATAAAACCACTGGCAAAGAAATATGAAACTTAGAAATACATCTTGTGCCCAACTCCGACACTTTGTCCTTTTGGATGAGCTCAGGTTGAAGGAGTATTGGGGAGCAGTCATCAACTTTAAAAACAAGCCATGGAAAACTTGAGTTTGATTGTTCTTGCAGGCTGAGCGACATTGTTTTGTCATTGCTACATTCTAATGCTGATACAGATATTCCATTCTCTATTCTTTGCAGAAATAAAATTCATCAAAGGGAAATCTGGAGCAGAAATTGATCACCAGACAGTGATCTTGTGCAAGAAACTAAATATTCTTGTGAATTTTATTTTTCAAAAATTTTGGCAGTGAACTACGATCTCTACAACTCTTCCTTTATTGAATTTTCATATTCTGGCTCGTACACATATTAATTAAACACATTGGCTTAAGAAGGATATTTTCTTTCCTGCCTCAGTCTCAGAAATAACCTGCCAGTGATGATCATTCCAACGATTTGATATATTCTTGAAAATTTGGCTGCTAAGTTGACTAAAATATCTGCAGTCCTGTTGGTCTTAGGTAATCCATCATTCATCTTTAATTCCCAATATGTTGTACATTGAATTTGTTGATAATTAGATAACTGTCCATGTAAATATATTGTGTAGTTAATAACATCAACAGTCAGCACTTGAACTTCACTTTGCTGGTGCATCAAAACAGACATGCTTTGAAGAGAACCTGCATTCTATTAAGAGAAAATAGAAGTTTTTTCAATAGTATGTTTATACAAAAAATTTTTCTCCAGTATTGCCAATGCAGTATTTGAAGAAGTTAAATGACATGCTGTATCATGAGAAGTTAAAGTATAGATTTGCATGTTTTACAGAATGTTGAACACAATCTTGCATCACATTACTGGTGTTTACTTGCTGAATTCTTTCATTTTAATGGTCAGCATATACAGTGTGACCCCGCTATAACACAGTAGTTGGGAGCCATAGAACCCGACCGTGTTATAGACCGAACTGTGTTATAAGCAACCAGGTCAGTTAGCAGAAGAAAATGATGCATGTACCCGAAAAAATGTGCCCGGGGGGGGGAGGGGGGTAGGGTAGGTAATAAAAGTGGATGCAAAAATACGTGTTTCATTGGCACAGTTTTCATCTGAAATCGATGCATATTAAATGAGAAAAACATCTGTAGTGAAAACAGAGAAGGCATATATAATATTTTACTTTATTCTGAGAACCACGCATTGGTACATATGTGTATACTGTTTATATTTATACATGTCTAATGCATAGCAATGAATAAAGTATCAACACCGTGTACACACCCGCGAATCACGTCACATACATTGAATTCACAATACAAGTAATTCCATCGAAAATATGCACACACACACATTTGAAATGTTCAATAATTTTGTCACGGGTCATATAGGTCTGAATTTAGTGGGAAAAAAATAGTACAATCACGTAACGAATGATGAAGCACATTTACTTTTCAGTATGTCCGAAGTCGGTAAAAGTTTACATTTTAAGCGCCGTCGGTAGAGTTCGTAAGCATAAACTTTTTTCCTGTAATAAGGAAACTTTCACGGCACAGTAAAAGTGTTCCAGTCACGTTGGAAAATTAAACAATCCATCAGATTCCATTGCTTTTATTTTAAGTTCTGTAATAGCTTCCTTTGAAGAAAGGTTCTTTGTTTTTATTGAAGATTGTAGTCGGCTTTCTTTGATGAAGGGTGCATGCGTTATTGAAGTCACTGCTAAAGGACAGCTTTGGAGAACCAAAGAAATGCCCGTTTCTTATTGTGGTGGCAACATCAAAAACTTGTATTGCATAATTGAGACTGATTTTTCTCCCCATTTGCTTAGTACGTTTTCATAACAATCGGTGCTTCAAAGGTAATGTTTTCTTTGAAATTTCAGCTACTATTTTATCTGGGTAAATTTAAAAAAAAAAAATGAATTGGGCGTTGTATGGTCAGTTGTAGCTACTGTTCCTCCCTGCTTTTTGAATATACAAGTGAGTTTTTTTTTTTTTTTTACATTTATGGTAGTGGAGTGATGCTGCCTTCCACGCATGCATCAGAAATTTAATGAAAGGGTCAATCAATGATAGAGTCGCAGGTGTTCTGGTCTGATGACAGGAATTACTACAGACAACGTGAATGTTCTGAAGGATTTAATTCTGAGTGAAAAAAAGAGGAATTTTACTCACCATCCACATACAAATGTCAGTCTATGTAAATATATTAATTACTATCGAGCGGCCAAAAATCCGACGAAGATGGATTATGAGATAATGCCTCATCCGGTTGATCTCCGCTACCAGAAATGTAAATTTGAAAAAAAGCGGATATCTCAAAATATACAGTACTCATGCTAGATGTCAACATAAGCGATGATGATATAACAATGCACTGTTTAGATGGTTTGTCAATATGGACAAAGAATTTGTTTATGTAACAATAGATAAATTTCAGTGCATTTTATATCAACTTTATGGCTTCCTTTCATGGAGCCTCCTAATTTCTCCACTCCAAACCAAAGGTTGTATATACAAGTTTAAAGAGCCAACAATGTCGGCAATAAAAGAAAATCACCAGATGGTCAATGTTCCCTCTAAGTTGCGCAGCCGCGCAGCTCATTAGAAAATGACGCGCAGCAGTTTCAAAATTACGCGCACAAGTTTTGGTAGCAAATACATATGCCATGCCGCAGTTTCAAAATTGCACGAGCACAGGACAAATATTAGAGGGAACGTTGCAGATGGTATATTTTGCTGCCAATAAGGAAAATAAAATCGCAATTTGCGACATTGGCAAAGCCCTGCGCGATTCCTGAAATTTTTTTTTACTTGCTATTTTTCGTACTTTTAAGAAGAAAACACTATCTTTTCATGTAGGAGAAAAATGCATATAAAATTTCATTAGCCACGCCACGATCGTCTTGTATTATTCATACGCGATCTCTTCCCTAAAATGATAATAAACGTTTTTTTTTTGTAAGGGGGTTTTGTACTTTTAAGAAAGATTTTTTTTTTCATGTACGAGAAAAATAAATGTATATGAAATTTTGGGAGCCACACCACGACCGTGTTATATCTGAATTTGTGTTATAACGGAGCGTGCTATAGCGGGGTCACACTGTGTTTGTAATTAAAGATCAACAGTTTATGTTGAGTCTATTTGCTACATGTTTAAAGAATTTTCTATTTTTTGCCACATGCCATGTAACTTACCTGTTCACATGACAGTCATGTAACATCCTTGTGGACATTTTTAGCAAGCATCCTGATGAAATGTAAACAACCTCTGATTTTTTACATGATGGTTTTTGACGACAGGATAACAAATGTGACATCTGCAAACTGAATGTCATGTGCAGCTGTGTGAGTTCTCGATGAAATAGAACCAGAATTTTACTTGCATAACAGTGAAAGTGGACAAACATAGACAGTTTGTCTGTAAATTTGTAAATTTGTCACATGTTGAATACATAAAAGTATTAAGGTTTCCTTTGTTCAAACACATTATCAAATAACCCCACAATGCACATCATACTCTTTAATTTAATGAAAGTATTATGACAGAGCAAGTCTTGGAACATCACATACCTGGTCAGATGCACCACATGTAACAGTGTAATGATAAAAATTAAATTTGTTAACATTATTTTTCCAACCAGCAAGACAATTTGTACAGGTTGGAAATCAGAATGCACAATTTGTACCAGGCATACATAGTTTGATGTACTTGCAATGATAAAAAAAATCTATTTTAAGTTTTTTTATGTAGACAAGCAATGTCCCATTTTGATCTGTCCGGAATGTAGTGTTTTCAGAAATGATGGAGGAAATTAAAAAAAGAAAACAACAAATATTTTATGTAAAAACGGTTTTTGTTTTCATAATAGCTCATGAACATATATAATAAGTAATATTTATGAACAATTCAATTCTGCAATGCTGTTCACTACCTCATTTCAGCAATCATCTGACTGTAAACTGTACACATGGCCATTTAGAAAAACATTTCTAGCTCTCTTTGTCATAAACCAGAAGAGTTTATGGGGTGGCCTGTTGTCTGATGGCCATCTAGCTGGACATTTCATTGTCCTTCATCCTTCCTGCCATTAGCACAAGTTTGTTATCGTTACTCCTAAACTACAGTATGTGGAGGATTGCCAAGAAACTCTACACCTATATTCATCTGGAGGCTCAATTGGCCTCAGTGGAAATAGCACTGCTTGAGCATCCTATGAGGTCCAACAGTGGCCATCTTTAAAATCTTGTCAATATTCTTCTTGAATTGCTGGTCATGCTGACATAGGGTTTTCAGTGGAAGATATTTTGATATTGAGTTGGTCCTCACGTAGATGGTGCCAATTTTGTATCATATATGGCTGCTTTGACAGACATTTCCAGAATTTTGTTATCACTGCCCCTCTTGAACAGATGGTCAAATTAACATGAGGTTTTCACCAAAGGTCTTCTGATGATATATGGTTTGTCCTGATACGGCCACCATGGCAGCAAATTTGAAAATCTTGTTCAAGAATATTAGGGTTGGTTTCTATACTAAGCAGTTAAAGAGATGAAATGGTGTTATTCTGAATTTTGGAAATTCTCATTTCAGATAGTATTAGACCTGTTTACCCATCCGTACTTGTACGGAATAAAGCCCATCCGTAGTCATACAGTCATTGATATGAAAATACGATTTGAGGTTGCATTTATTTAGTAAGTTTTTTAAATTAACTTTTAAGCCGTTTTTTATTCCGTTTCCTTTCGTTGTATCGTCTCTTCGGTCCGCATCCTGTTCCGCAATCTGTGCCACATCACTGATTTTAACATTCTCATCATCCGGTTGTTTAAACAAAGAAAATGCTGCCGACAAGAAAGTTTCAGCACGAAACTGATGATGAAAATGGAAAATCTATATATAGAAAGCAGCATTTTCTACCCATTTATAATACTCTGTGGCCATGCCTTAAACCATCGTCTAAAGGAGGACATTTTATGCTCTGCACTATTTGCAACTTAAGACTTTTCCTATGCACATGGTGGAAGGAATGACTGTTCACGGCACGTGGAATCGGAAAATCATGCAAAATTGGAATCTTTAGTGAAGGGAAATAGAAATATTTTGTCAATGATGAAGGGAAAGGAAGTTAGTGATCAACACATACTTGAAAAGCAAATAACACGTGCTGAGGCGATTCTGTGTGAGTTGATCGTAAATATGAATTTGTCATTGAGCACAGCTGACAAGTTAAAATGTTACAGATAAGAGATCCTCAGTAGGCAATCAGACCATTGAGGCTCTATTGGTCCTGAAGTCAAAACCAAAGAATTTTACCAAAGAATGGACAGATGACCAGCTGAATAGGGTAAAGAGTGCCTGTTATGTCGCCATTAAAAACCCATAGACTAAGCCTTCATTAAAATATTAATTCCAAGTGGATCAGTTTGATATTGTTGACAAACTTTGTACAAAATAATATATGGAGCTCATTTCCATTCTAGTAAATGTTGACAAAGCTGATACTAGATTTTATGAAATAAACAAGATTTCCTTCACCTATCTATATGAAGTTATTATTTTCTGAGTGGATAGGTGGCAACAATTTCTGTCATAATGTTTTATATTAAGTCTTCCTTAACCATGTAAAATGTAGAGAATTGGCTTTATTTAAAATGTTATGGATATGTGTGAAGCTGAGTAAACATTTTCATGAGAAAGTAATGGAGGTAAATAACAGAATGAATTTGGGTGTGTGGCGGTATTCTTTTGGTTTTTATCACTATCATATAAACAGGATTTTCAAGTCAATGGTGTTCAATTTCTGCAGATTTTACCTTGAAACACAGAATTGCCTGTTCTTTGCAAGTTAGAAATTATTTACAGAATATTGTATAGTCGGTATGTCGTGCAATACTACATAATGGTAATTATGGTGTATTGATAGTGTCTACTATTTGTGTGTTGTTTCACAGGTGATGTGTGTTGTGTTACAATGTTAGAAACACTGAATGAAAATACTGACTGCCTTCTAAAAATACTGACAGACATTGCTTAAAATACTGACAAGAAATTGTATGGGTAAACAGGTCTGTAGTATAGCAACAATCTTTTGCAGTGACTTGTTTCACATTAGCAATACCTTCAGTAACTGAAAATCTCTCAAACAGAAGAGGGTTTTCTGTGTTTAGGAGCTTCATTTTATTTCTTATTCATTTTGCAGTAATTGCCCTTTTTAGAGCATATGTTCTGGTTTGCAACAGATGGCAGTGTATTTTCACTAATGGCTCTACAGCAACAGGTGGTATGAGGTGATGCATAGTGACTTGAACGTTTACAAGGAGTCAACATGGAGGGACTTTTCTCATCCTTTTTGTATTCCCTCCACCTCCACAGTGCATGGAGAAATGAAAAATCTTGTGTTGTCCTGTTGTTATGACGGGAATTAAGATCATGGAACACTTCTACATACCTCTGTCTGTAACATAAAATTTCTCATCCATAAATATTTATTAATTATTCTATCACCACCAGGTGGAAAACTAAATTTAAATTTTTATTTTCAATGTTGTGTTACAGGTATTTGATAATTATGCGGTGACAGTGATGATTGGGGGAGAGCCATACACACTAGGTTTGTTTGACACTGCAGGTCAGGAAGATTATGACAGATTACGACCGCTAAGTTATCCACAGACAGACGTCTTCTTAGTGTGTTTTTCTGTAGTGTCCCCATCTTCATTTGAAAATATCAAAGAAAAGGTAAGTCATCAAATCTTTGATTCAGCACTTTGTCTTATTTTAATCAATGATGTCTTAATTTATTTAGAGATGGAACATAAGCTTTTATTGTGCAGTTAAATGTTGTGCACATTCCAAACAAGAAATGGGTTTTTTGGGGGGTTTTTTTGCATTTTTTTTTTTTTGCATTCTTTTTTTTTTTGCATTTCCCACCATTATGCTGAGGGAATATGTCATTACCCACAACATCTATTCATATATTAAGCTTTGCATATGGGTCAGTTTCTCTGGTGCCACTGGCTTGGAAGTTTTGCAATTTCGCACAGATTCATCTGGGTGAGTACAACTCCAGACCTGCCAGGCTTTATGATTTGATCACAAGTTGTACTGAAATCACTTTTAAATTACAGACTTAGGGGTCAAATCTCTCAACTTGCTTGCCTCTGGTCCAGGTTCTGGTTTCATATACCACTCCCATGATAACTTGCGCTCTGGTGACTTGAGAACCCACTTACAGCTTCGGTTTTTTCCATTTTTTTAAACTAGCAAATACCCCTAAAATTGGTCCCTATTTTTTGAACATGAAGCTTTGTTTCAATGATGCCCATTGTGGAGAGAAGCAAGTTTCAGAGCTTGTAGTTAACTTAAAATTCCTGAAGTTGCACTCTGAGATTTTCTTTAGGATGAGAAGTTTCACTGTTACTTGAAATGAAATCACGAAATTGAAATTTTACTAATACGGGGTTCACGTGGTCATTAAAGGTCATTGAAAATCATTGAAAAATGGACACCTCAATTCAGTGCCTTGAAAGTCATTGATGTTTTACCTGGGTCATTGAAAGGCATTGAATTTTAGAGATTTTGGCATAAAAAAGGTAAACAGTGATTGAAAATTTTACTTTTGAGTCATTTATTTTACATTGTGTGACAGTTGGAAATATGGCTTGAATTTCTGTAATATGCTAGCAATTCCACTATTATCATAATCCACATGAAGTAATCGGATATCACACATAACGCCCTTTTCACATGATGTCATTGACACTACTTGACTTCCCTAAGTTTAATTGTCACATTGGGTCCTGGACAAGACGTTCTGTTGTAGTTTAAACCATGCATGCAAGGACATTTTACAAATTCATGTTTAAAATACAGGCTACTGAGACAATCCAAAAACGCTGAAACCCAGTGCGGTTCATCTTAGCATATTCAGTTAGGCAAATAGGCCTACTGGCTAATGATAGTACAGTAAAAGCTGTTTTGAGAGACTGCCCTTTCTGCCAACAAAAGCGGTCTCTCAAGACAGCAGGTTTGTACAGAAAGACCAATTTCCAAGGTCCAGTTTCAGAACAATTTCAAGAAAAATAACCACAATCTCTGTACATATATTCTATTCTTTATTAATAGTTCTTGCTAAAATATTGTATGCATTCATCTAAAAACAAAATTATATAGCAATAAAGATATACTTCTATCATTAAACATGAAATCATATTTACATTTGAAGATCACATTTTAGCATATGAAATCGTTTCTAAATTACTCCTTTTCCTTTATAACAACCTAAATTTGTTTTACCAATGTTTAAACTGCATTTTTGCAAGTGGTCTGCTCTTATTCACTTCTTTTAGTTACAATAATTTTCTCCAGCTTAAAATTTGTCTCATTTTAGATGGGGGTTTGTCCGTTGTTATTAAGGTTCTCAGTGTTAAAATTGTTAGTGCTCAGTTGTAATATTAAACGTAAAGACGGTTTTGACTGGGCTGTGGGAAAATATGAAAAATCTATACATGTGCATTGCATATCTAACAATTAATGAAATAAAAAGAAACAATTATCACATCCAGAAACAGGACCATTTACTCAGAGACAAAAGTCAGCAGCTTCATTCAAAGATGACATACAGAGATTAACTCTGTAAGAAAAGTGTGTAACCCAGTCGCATCAGCTTGAATAAGGGGGCCCCGAGTGGCCCAGTGGTCTAAAGCGCTCTCCGTTACGGATCACTGCCATCTCACCTCTGTCTGCGTGGGTTCGAGTCTTGGATTCGGCCAATGTGAATATGTGAGAAAGCTTGCCAGTAGCTTCTCGTGGGTCGGTGGTTCTTTCTGGGTATTTCCCGGTTTCTTCCTCCACCATTAATACTGGCCGCTATGTATAGCCTATCGTGTGCTGAAAAATGGCATTAAGCCCTACAACAACAACAACAACAACATCAGCTTGAATAGATGACAGCTTTGTGATTGGGATGTAATCACTTAACATCGGAGGGAAAAACAAGAAACCTCACAAGTGTTGAACACTATCAATCGAAGCCCGCAAACAATTCTCTCTGCTGGTTTAATAGACAGTGACCTTATTCACACCCTGCAATACGGATTAACTGTAAAGACAAACAATATACACGACCACTACGTCAACTTTGGCACTACAGTGGCAATTCATGACATGTACATTAGCCTGGTTTACGGACTGTAGCATCTATCACCTTTTTTTTTTTAAATATTCCTTTTATGTTTGTTTTTTATCAGAACATTCGATACTAATCAAGTGGTCATTATAACAATTCATTGCATATAGGTCAGTGGTGTCTGTCTGTTCTCGCGATTCGGTCGTTCAAAGGGATGCCAGGTCCTGCAAAGCCCAGGAAGCAGGCTAAGTGCGGGAATAATTAGTCTGGTTCCCTGTTTTGTATGCTCCCTGCATTCCTCACCCCTATACAAATAACGGAGAACAACACGAGGAGCATACAAAACAGGGAACCAGACTAGGAAATAATCTCCAGACTAGGAAATAATCTACATATACTTTAGTCTGGTTTACGACAGAAACTATAAAACACTATAAACATAGCTAAAAAAATTCAGACATCAGTAGCCAGCCTATTTGTAAAAAAAAATTGTTTTTAGAATGGTATGAGTGGTCATTCTTACAGGGACTAAATAAAGGTCAGTGGTGTGTATCCTCGTTTTTGCGATGCGGTCATTTATAGCAGTGTCAAAATGCATATTTTGCCAAGACATCGCGGTCACTGGTAATGTTCAGCAGGTGGTCGCTCATAACAGAGTATTTATATAATAAAAATCGATCCGTGCATTATGATTGTGGTCAGAAATGACAGGTGGTTGCTCATAGCAGAGGTCGCTCATAGCAGTTTTTACTGTAATGGCAATTTATTTTAAAGCTATGAACTATATCAGATTATTGAAGCTAGAGAAGGGTTAAAAGTGAGAAATTTAGCTGATGCAACTTGTCTGAATTTGAGATTTGAATTGAGTGGGTAACACATGTAATCAGAACCAAAACTGATGTCATTTTGAAAGCTTGAAAATATATTACACTGCAGATGTCAGCTGTTTTTACCAATCTCGGCACACCATATAACAAATTCAGAAGTTTTCAAACAATAGATATGTAATTATCATTGGTCTGATAACCAGCGTAAGAGGTGTGAACAGGGTTCCTGTGCTGGGTGATATCTAGAGGCATTGGTAGACCTATTTATTTTAAAATTTGTATGTCTAGTGAAGGCAAAAAGAGGTAAAATTTAAATTATTTTGAAGAAAAGAAAACCAATTCATGGCATTTATTGTAAATATTTATTCTGAACATTGACATTATAAAGAATGGTCGATCTGTAAATATCACTTTATTTAATAAATAAAATAATCATAAATATTTCACGAGAACTCGATGCCAGTTACTTCTCTCATACTCTCTGATTTCACAATTTAATACTATTTCATGAACTGTATGATAATTCTCAAAATTGATCAGAATTATTGAGAAAGTACAAAAGATTGCAAGGTGTGCAAGACTGCGAGTTAAAAATCTCTTTGGCGTCAAAACTGGGGGTCAGACTGAGTAAAAACAAACTTTGGTATCAAAACTAGGGGTCAAATAAAAAATTTGGGGATCTCTGAAGTGCAGATGAGGGTATAGGGAAACAGTGAATTGAAATCTAAAATTTAATGTTGCAACATACACAATTTACACCATAGAAATGCAAATTTACTGTAGTAATAAATTAGTGGAAAACCTGTACAGTATGAAAGAGTGAATGAGGAATTTTTCAAGAATTTTGTCCATGTGACTGACATCCTTTGTAGAATTCAAGAAGTATTCAGTGCAAGTTATTTTTCTGTTTGTTTATTCTTTGTCATTAATTTTAAAGATATAAAAATTGACCGAACCGTCATATCGTAATTTAATTCAAAGTGGCAATTTCTGTTTACTAAATTGTGATTTCAGATCAACATATATATATACAACAGTATTGTAATGATTATGCACTATTTTAAAAGGAAGATGTAATTTCAGTTTCTGTATGACTCGTCATTATGGTATTTTATGAAAAAATGATTGTGGGAGGTCACTTAAACAAGGCACAGAAATGCTTCAGAAGAACCAGAAGCAATGATAAAGTAAATTTATTATTCAAACTGAATGATAACAAAACATTTTTATAGTACCATATGTAAGAAATATGCAAATATCAGCTTGAAATAACCACGAGGTTAAAATTTTGCAAAAAGTGACCAGAGACCAATATTAGAATGATGGGTGGTGCAAGTGCTTGGATACATGGTGTGAATTTATTTGAAACAGTATCATGAAGATAAGTTTGAGTTTGAATTCTGTACACTCAAATTATGCATAAAACATCAAAATTTAGAGCCACATGTAATTTCAACATGTGTATGACTCAAGAATATAGTATTTCATACAAATATGGAAGAGGGGGGGTACTTGATAAAAATGCACAGAAAGGCCTCTGAAGTACCTGGAACCCAGGAAAAGTCTATTTATTCTTATAGCTTAATGTTCACCCAACATTTCCATATACCCATATGTAAGATATATGCAAATGTCAGCTTGAGATAACACGAGGTCAAGATTTTGCAAATAGTGACTTAAGACCAATATTAAAAATGGTGGACGGTGCATGTGTTTCAATGCTTCCTGAGAATTTTTTTGAGAAGATATCATGAAGATGAGTTCAGTTTTAGATTCAGCACACTTGAATTATGCAGAAATCATACCATTTTTATTTATTCTAAAATTCTGAAAAATTCATCCCCTGTTGCTATCATTAGGTCAATAAACTTGTCACATGGTTAGGTCTGGAAATTTTTATGTTTTGGTCTGAAAAAGATCTGAAATTTTTTTCTAACTTTGTGGCAGGAATCCTGTGTAAACTTCTGGACTAATCATTTGGCAATTGTTAGCACCAGTCTGTGGACTTGTAAACACGAATAAACTCTGCCTTATTCATGAGGAGTGTTTCAAAGTATTATGTGGATATTTTATTTACTACTCAGTTTACAGGTACAAGAAGGAGTGCAATTGAAACAGTAAATAGTAACACATATTTATATTCTTTGACTTACTGCAATTATATTTAATTTTCTTAGTAAATTAATGCAAGGTGAATTCTAATACACAATTGAAGATGATTTACCGCCAAATTATCTTACATAGGAAAAACATGGGGATATATGTTTTCACTGTCTTCTTAATTCACTTGAAGAAATGTAGGGATATCACACATTTATTTAATTTAGGGTACTATCATGGTCCGTAGGGGACCTTGAAAACCTTTGAAAGCCTTGAAAAATGAATTGTTCCCTCAAGGCCTTGAAAACACCTTGAAAATTCAAAATATTGTCTGTGTACCTTGAAAAGCCTTGATTTTCATGAAACAAAAAGGAAATAATAGTTTTTGTTTTACAGAATTTAATAAAAAGAAAATGCGAAAAACAGCAGAAAAACCATCTATCACAACTTTGTGCTGGATCGGAAATTTTTCCACAACTGGCCACTGCGCAGTTGTACATTTTGTTGCAGTGGTTTAAATTTGAATCATTCGCTTTGACATAGCTTGTTGCCGATTCCAACTTCGGTGGCTAGATGAAGAAAAATATAAAGTTTGGATTATGTTATCTTTCTCAGAGAGCTTTGCAAAATGCAAGTTATGCCAGAAGGATATTGATTTGCATGCAGTGGGAGAGAGTGCTCCACGGTCACATGCAGCTGAATAAAACCCAAGCTCTTGTAGGCCTAATGGCACTTAATACAGGCAAAATAAGAAGCCTTCAGCATAAAATCATTTTTGACAAAAGAGGTATGTCTGTGAACACAGAGATTCAAGTTTTAAAATATCTTAATTATGAAATTAGTTCAATCCGGTTCTATTTTGGGATTGAGTGGAAATAGCACAGACGCTAATTGCAATGAACACGATAAATCTAAAAATAGAGAATACAGCTAAGCTGAGAGAAATATTAATATATCTAATATGAAATAGTTTAAAATATCGATACGCTGTTTTTAAGTAAGCGATAATATAAAAAACAAATATTCTTACTTTTTTTTGTTTATGGGGATGAGTGAAGAAGAAAGGAAGATACTGAAAAAGACATTGAGACAACAACAGCTGTTGCTAATGACTATGCATTGAAAGCAAAGATCCATAGGAAAATTTCCTTTATTACGACATCAAAATAATTTGAGGAAAAGTGAAAAGGACAAAATCGCTGAACTTGGAAAACTGCTTGATGACAAAGCTACAAGAACTGAAAAATTCACTCTAAAATATTTTGGACTTGTAAATAGTGTCAACAGAGTAAAATGAACTTTTTTCAGTGACTACACAATTCTAATGCCCAGATGTAGGATGTTTAATATTAATGGAAAAGATGTCAATGATCATACTATTGACTTCATGTTTGTTTGTTTTTTTTGTTTTAAAATAAATTTGCAAGAAATGTACCTCGTATGGAGTAATAATAAGTATAAACTTGTGTTTACATAGTTTCATTTATGTATCCTTTAAAATTAATGTAATAATGCACCTTGAAAAACATGGTTTTTACCCTTGAAAAAACCTTGAAAATTTTGAAATAAATATGCTCCTAACCCTGTACTATAAAAAGTGCTTATATTTTTGACATTGGCAAATTCCCAAAGTCCAGAAAATTCTGACATCATGCTTTTTAAGATTTCATAATTTAATCAGCTTTTGGCATAATATCTTAAGGTTTATGAGTGAAAAGAAATAATGAGGATAAATTCAAAAAAGTTAACAGTCCTTCTTAAAAATTCATTTTTCAAAATACCTTAATGAGCATAGCTACATATAGCCTTATAAGGTTCAGATAAATTTAATAATTAAAAAATACAATTAGGAAGTAAATATATTAATTTGATTAAAATACCACTGTATGAACAAGCAGATTACAGCATTAATGGACTTAAAATCCTAATACAGTATTATTGAACAGATAGGAAATCTGGCACAGTAGTCGGTAGAACATCGATTCAAGAAAGTGAAACTTAAGCAGAGCTTATGTTAGTGAAAAATCTTATTTTGGTGCCAAAGTATCCAAATGACATTACCAATGAGCCGTAAAAATATGTACATAATAACATAAGGAACGGTTTCCAAATTTGTTCCAGCTGGCTAAGCTAGTTATTTATATGCCCCATCAGCAGGGGCATATCAGAACTATTCATACACTTGTGAGGAACAGATTAAGCTCAGAAAAATTAACAGGTTAATGTGTATACAGCTAGATGCAACAAATTTCAAAGATTTTGATTTAAATAGGACTCTTAACAGAGTGTTGCTGGTAGAAAGATAGATGGATATTGAAGTGTTAGGTATATTGTAAACTATGGCCATTTTGTCCTCTTCCTTCTTTTTTTACTACTCGCCCCTTATTTTCATAACAAGTGGGTACCCCCTGCCCATTAGATAAAATCCTGGCAGTATCTCTGAAGTGAAAGTACTGGAGTTGCAGCTTTAGAAGAAAGGATAGAAGCTAAAGGACAATGGTTAACATCTGGTTGACATAGACTTTAGTTTTAAATATCATTTCCCTTTCATATTACATTTATTTATTTCTGTACTGTTTTTGTATATGTTTCTTGTATTTAAATTAGTAACTGAAGCAGAACACTTGATACTGTGAGTAGTCATTGAAAACTGGACTCTGGTCGTTGAAATGTCATTGAATTTCAGCTGTCCAGATCTGTATGAACCCTGTAATAGAACAGTTAAAAAGCGAGTTTTGAGGTTGACAGTTTCAGGAAATTTTTGATTAAAAGGAATCTTATTTGGTTGTGAATCATCATCAATAAACAACAGTGACATAATGCCCCATGTTTTTCGATACATGTGATGGTCATTGAATCCAGCTGGAATAATTTCAACAATCTTTCAGAGGTTGGGCATCTTGAAAATAAAGGTATTTTATGCAGAAAAGCAAACATCTTTATTAAAAAGGCACTTTATTGACAATTATTCCCAACACAATTATAAAAAGAGTATTCAGTTTTTAAACAGCCCTGTTACCCCCTTCCCCCAGCTGGGATGGCATAAATTACTTTGTTTTTGGAGGTCCCTTGGTAATTGATGTCCACAATTATAGTGTTGTCTATGTTTTTGGACCCCATTGTGCACGATTTATTGAGGGAGAGGTGTATTAGATTCAGTGGAATAGGTAAGGTTAATCAGTCTGACTTTTGCAGTAATACCTCCTCATCCTTTAAAATGCCTATATTTATCATGCAAATCACCTGCTTATAGCATTGTCTGTAAAAGGCATAAAATGAACAAAAATACTTTCAGCTCAAGATGGACAGCAAGCCTCTTGAAGAATTTAAACAGGATAGAAGTCTAGATAAGAATTTAATCAGATTCTTCTGGGAGGAAAAATGAGGAAAGGCAACAATTACACTATTTGATAACATGTGTTGATTTGAGTTTGTCTGGTGCCAGAGAGGTTGTCATTTGTCACTTGAAAATGACTAAAAGAACTTAAAGATCGTGTCAGGTTGAGATATCTAGAAAGAAGCCTTTGAGCTCCATGGGGTTAGGAACTAGTTTCGGAACTGTACAGGAGGTAATTAAGGTCCATTGTACTTTACTAACATTTTTACTTGAACATAATATATGTCTTGGCTGCATTGGTCTCAGATCACACTTCTGAACTTTTTAAATGCATGATTTGATGTTGACAATAGCAGTATATGACTTTTCCTTGCATCTTACTGAAAAGTGGTTGAACTGATGAAAACATTTTGACTAGGGTTGTCAGGTCTGCAGCTCCACTCTGACCAAAATAATTGCCAATGTGACCTATATTTCATGCATGCAATAATGGCTTTTGCTGCATGTTTGGGTGGCGTTTTGAGCATTATTGGACCCATGATATCCAACAGTGTTTTGGAATACTGTGAATCAATTCAAATTCATTGGGTACCAATTTTCATGTGCAAGCTAGAATATGATTTCAGTATTGCAAGATAATATGAACCAAGCAAGCTGATTTTCAAATTGCAACAACTCTCCAATTTTGTTTTAATATAAATACGATAGTATTTTTTAGGGTATTGTATAGTGCAAGAAAGGGAGAAGTCCTTGTTGAGTTGGGTCCCAACAGCATTGTGGTATTGCTACATGGTTGTTGTTGTGCAACAAAATTATACATATTTGGAAAAGAACTAAAAAACATTAAGAATTAAATATCTTTATTGATCTCCTGAATGATTTATGTCAAATTAATTTATAAGGATCTTGTATGTTCCATAATGGGAATAGTCCCAAGACAACTGTTTAGTCCAGAACTCAACCTTCAAAAATTGCTATGGTCTTCTGTCCCAACTTCTATAAAGCATGAAAAGTTATTTTTGTAAATAAATAATGGTATTACATCTTTTATGTGTTGAAAGACTGGTATTCATGATGGTAGCCAGGATTGTGGTGATGTTTCATTAAATACATTCATACATACATGCATGCATGGATACATAACATACATTCATATGTACACATACACACATACACTTTATGGATGGCTTGTACAAGCCTGTTGATTTTGCTGTCTACTCCTAAGACAGGCCCCAGGTCTGAATATCTCTAGATTCTGGTGCTGGCCTGCCAGTGTTTGCTTTATCTGTTATCACCTTGTTATCAGCAAGTGTGAATTTCACTCACATCAAATATAATTGCTTTTAGACTCTCACCTAACTGCCCAGTTATAATGCCCCTATCTCAGTTCCCTGTGTTTGAAAACAAGCTTTAAATATGGTATTTCTATATTGTATTGGGCATAATAGATTGAAGGTCTATATTTTGTACCAAAATAAGATTAGCTGACAGTTGCTGTCTGAATAGTTTTGTTACTTTTTACAAGAATACTTACAGTTTTTTAATTGAAGACATGGAGGATGTGATATAATCAAGAATTCCAAGAGGAAGAAATGGTAAGAATTTTATATTATTTGTATTCAGTATTTTGTAATATCATTAACTCTGTGTATCACATACATACACCTTCTATTGTGAGCTTCAGATTGATATATATATATATATATATATATATATATATATATATATATATATATATATATATATATATATATATATTAAATTGTAGAAATATGATAGCTTTATATCACAGTAATTTTTTGCTGTTTATCAATTCAGTTTAAGTTCAACAACAGTTCAATAACAATAAGCTAAGTTCAATAACAGTGCTCTCTTTCCTAAATCCACAAATCAATAAACCCAGAGTTCATGTCGCTGTAATTCTCATGTTGGTCATTTATTTGTCTAATTGCAGTAAGAAGTACTTAAGGCATGATATTGTCTATGTAGGTATATTAGAAGTGTGTCATCATTAGATAGTAGTACTATATTGCTTAATGTATATTAGAAGTAACATAGATAGAGACTATGGTAATTAGCATATATGTTTGTAAATGAACATGGAGTTTATAAAAGCTTGATAGTCATACAGTTGATCATAACTGATGCCAGCCATGTGTAAATAGCATTCAGGCAACAAGTTGAAGCAATTGATATAATGGCCATATGTGTTTGTAGTTTATATTTCTGTTCATCTCTCATCTCCTTGATCAGTCATAATTGTAGTCTTTTATCTTCCAATATATAAAATCTAGTACCAAAATTCTAACTTTATATTTTAAGCAAATATTTTGTTTGAATTATTGACATCAGATAGTTCAATAATTTCATTCTTCAACAGGTTTCCATCTGTATGCCATCAATGGAGTCTCTGTCTTTCAATAAAATCAAAGATGGAACATTCATAGCCATAGATGATCTTGTAAAATTCCTTAAATCTAACCATTCAATTCATGACAGGAAACAAATTGTGAAGAAAGAAAATATTTTACAAGAATTACAGAGACATGATACTAGGTTAATCCAGAGAGAAGGAAAAAAAAAATGGTTTCGTTGTCATATTTCTTTTGATATATGTTTCATCACTGTGATGACTTTCAGGTTTGCAAAGTGGTATATGATGAACAACCAACAGTCTAATCTTCAAACAAACCGAACAGATCAACATGGAACCTTTATCAACAACTAACATCTGTTGAAATTTTAAGTTGGGGTCTGTATGAAGAAACAATTAAAAAGCTACAACCTGAGGGGCGGAAGATTCCATCTTTAATTATTGATTATAAAACACAGTTCCACGACAGCGAAAGGAATAAAATTCAACTGTTTGAGTGGCACTATATTACCTTTTGTAAAAAAGAAGTGTCAGACTATGAAGATGAGCAGGAAAGTAAATGGGAATCTTTGGATTATGTAACGAGTTGGCAGAAACGGGTAAAGAACTCAATCAGTTGTGCTTGAAGGTCTGTCAGTGGAATGTTGCTCGGACGTCTGCTGCTGCTGCAATAAATAGAATTACTATCCATGTGGAAAGTATCCATTGACATGAGAAAATAGAAACCAACACAGAAAATGCTTGTACAGACATACCTGCTCTTCAGCTTCAAAATATCATATGTTTTTAGTGCACAACCATGTGTGTACATAACGCAGGAATACACATTGGTATTGAATTACAGGAATTGCAAATTAATGTTGAACATATGATGATATCTCTCTGACAGTTCGTGCCTCTTTGAAGAAAAGACACAATGTATATGTGCTTGCTATACTCTTCTTTCCCAAATATTGCCTTCTGTCTGATGAGCATTTTCTTTCAAGAAGTCGTGTGAAATCTGGAAAACTCCGATCCCATTATATGCCTTTTCATCTTGTTTGGATGCACATGATCTCCAAGAGGAATGCAGAATTCTTGACTCCTTTTGCTTTCAATGTTCTAAAGAAGAGAAACATTGGCTTGCAGACCCCTTAGATGTGAACCACTTTAAAATAATGAGAGAATGGTGCTCGCACGTTCCTTTAAAATTCCAGTGTTTATTAGAACAAACACTACTGAACAGAGACAGCCTCAGGTGTCGATCATCAGATGATTTTTACACATCAAAACTGACCTCTTTATATAGCCATTTTGATTCGTCATTCAAATACTTAATAGAAATTACAGTGGTCTCATACAAGATATTATCACCGATGAGTTGTTCATCAACTACTATAGCATCACATCTGGGTTTTTTCATCACATCAGCTGCCAATATAAACTAAAGTCTGCGAAATGGAGACAGACGTCTCAAGAAAGCAGCAGTTCCAGAACTTTGTCACTTTAAAACATATCTGAAACTATATCCATTATTCTATGTAAAAGCAAGTGACGTCTTATCTTCTGAACATTTGGTTTTTCTCACTCTGCCATCTTGTATTTTTCATGGACAATCTTGTCCAGCTCACCATGACAACAGACCCACAACCTGGTGAAAAGAGAATAAATCAGCTATGCACGCTGCCCATCACAATCAAAGGCATTCCAAAGGATTCAAATGATGTATTAACATGGTATCTTCCACAGTGTGAAGAAAAAGATGATTGTGCATGCAAGAAGTACCACAACTGAAAAAATATCTAGAACGGGTGCTCCTAAAGATGACCTCAGACGAAGAGTGTGCTTTTGAACGTTTTCATCAGCAAGCCACATGGGGCCTGAAATACATCTGTACAAGACTTACGTTATTACTGCCCTTCACATTCATATGCAGAGGAGCTGAGAAAAAAAAAAAATGTGTGAACAGGAGTTATCTGTCAGCCAGCTTGAAGTGAGCTGGGGACATATATTGAAATAATTCATTAAGAAAACATCCACTGAGAATTAAACATTTCTATGCATATTGATATAATGAGGCATTGAGACGAAATTGAAGTAATCGCCGTTGCTGAAAGACTAAATATGGATACAATTTACTTCTGGCCACTGTGAAGTCTTCACTTCCATTCTCATTCTTAAATGGAGCTTCCAGTTATGCTGGGTTTTGCTCACGGCGTTTGATAGAACATTACAAATCAAGTCACTTTCACAGACAAATGAAACATGCTCTATTCAGTACCTCCAACAATGGTAGTATTGTCAGTTTTGTATTAGACAATGCTCAAGAGATTGACCACAGAGACGCAAAGAAATGTATTCGACCGGGGGCCACACTAAGCAATGTAATGATAAAGATGTCCACAGTAGACGAGCAGAGACAAGTGCATACACTAATCCAGTCTTCGAAGATTAAACAAGAGATAAAAGAGATAGCATCTAAATATCATAAAGGTACATGGGGAAAAAAGCCAGTGATAATGACTTGGGCCATATTGTAAGAACATTTGGTTTTATACATCAAAGAAAGGGAATGCTATTAAGTTTTGACCCCATTCTAAGAAATGTTTATCAAAAGGAGGATCCAGAGATGCAGCAAGAGATGTTAGATTCAACCACAGAAGAGATAAGAAAATTCATGATTCACAGATATGCAGCAAGAGAGGGTCTATTGAGTATGACACTTAGTGATTGTCCTAACACTGAATTGATAAACGGACCCAAGCATCTCATTAATAGAATAAAAAGATCAAAAGGGTTAACGGCGCACCAAAAACTACATCATGCAAGAGCATGAAAGAGAAAAGCGAGGAGAAAAGAAAAAGGACTGTGAAGAAGATGACAACGATTGTGGACTTGTGGACTGTCTTCCATTAATACTTGCCAGTCAGTCTTTAAGCCAGATGGAACAAAATCATCCACCAAAAAAGTCAGCTAGTGTGAACGAGCTCTTCTCGAGTTCATGAAGAAGCTATCTGATAAACGGGTACCATATGGCACATTTTATAACCTAGGTTATTATCCATAGGTAGGTCCACGAGTACCCGGATACCAATTGGCATCTTTACAAAGTTGGGTCGGAGTTTTCCAGATTTATCGTTTATCGTAACGGTATACAAGTTTTCTGCCAGTGCTGGTAAAGGCAGCACTCACGTTGTTGACAATCCTTGTGATTGAGTCTTAAGTACACATACTTTTTCAGTGCCAAGCAGAGGTGTGTCTTTTCCTGTAAATAATTGACCTTAATCATATAGCTTGTTTTCCACATTAGAACTCTTTGATTGAGCCGCGACTGTGATGCAGAGGTAAATAACAGGGGGTGGTTATTTCATCTTGCCGCACAAATGACAAGTTCAGTTGCAACCTTTAATAGATTTTACAACCTGCACGATCGAAGTGTTACTTAACAAAGCTCAGGCTCAGACTTCAAATATGCATCCGCTTATGACAGTGAGGCCACGGAAAGGGAGTCAGATGATATTTATGACACCACGAAGATTTACTGGACAACGATGGAGGATTTCAGAACTTTATCAGTCAATGAGGATGAATTATTGGACTTTGTACCAGATGACATTAGATATTTATAAGATACTGTGTGAATAAAAAAATGTGGACTTAACTTCAGGTTAGTACGCATGTAATGCAATTTCCCATTGTCGGGTACCCGGGTAACCGATCGCTAGAATCGATGGGTAACCAACAGAAGTTTTCTAATATTTTGACAGCTTTACCACTTAGAAAACTTGAAGAAACAAATTGGTACTCTCCTATGCACTTTTCCTTTCTTTCTCTCTCTCTCTCTCTCTCTCTCTCTCTCTCTCTCTCTCTCTCTCTCTCTCTCTCTCTCTCTGCTGATTCAAGGTATCATGGAAAGAATATACACAGGCATTAAGTCTGAATCAGCACAGGTTGTCCTAGAGAACACATAGAAAACATTACATTAGGCATTTATCTGACGTCAGCAAGATATGAGTATATTCTAAATTTGTAGGAATAATTATAGAGGAGGACAAAACCTTCATTATTTATTCCGAAGTCATTTTCCTTGGTGAGTTTTGCTGAACATTTTTGTTTTCTCCAATCACACGGTTTGACACTCAGTTTTTGCCTTGTCTCAAAGGTATTTCAATACAAATCAGGGCCAGATCAGGTCAGGGGTTGAGGGGGTGGTGTACCATTGTGGGTTCCAAAATTTCAAAAGGGCACTGACTTTCCTTGAAAGGGCACCAAAGCAAAAGTCTATGGTTCTATTTAATCAAAGTCTGCATTATACCCAATAAGAATAAAACAATGGCCAAATTTCAAGTGACTGTGTATGTGTGTGTGTGTATGTGTGTGTGTGATGAATCTAATTGGAGTGTGATTTGGATTTCAATATGTACGAAATTTACTGCTTATGTAAATTTTGACAATTTGTTTAATTTACAAATCATCAATAGGAAAATAAATGTCAATATCGTTAATTGGATTTTTTTAGTTTTCAGTTCAGTCTGCAATATCTGTTAAACATATCTGGTGCAGAAGTGTTACAGTATGAGAGAGTCAGATGTAAAAATGGTGCATAGCAACTGTGTTTTTCATAAGTTCATGTGTCTACCATCTTAGAATTTCTAAAATTATGTGACTTTTGTGCTTTTAAAATGCACATTCATTGAAATTTTTAAAAAAATGCAGGTGCATCATTCTTTGAGGCCGACAAATTACAATGTGGGGATGTAACAACATGCATTTGACTATTCATAAAACAATTTAAAATGTTCATATGTGGCTGGTAAAAAAATATGAATAAGCCTTTATAGTAGACTGAAATGCATATAAAATGACACTCATTACATTGTAACAAACACATCCATCAACTGCATATTTGGTCATTATGTGAACTAATAACCGGGTACATACCGTAGTTTACACCAGCCTGGAAGAACTACTGATCAGGCTCACACAGTCATGGGCTTGGGATGTTGATAGCAGAGGGCCATTCAGCTGGGGTGTCATATTACCATGGATAGAAACTATCCAAATTTTTGGGGCCAGTCCTATGAGTAAAATCACTATTTTGTAATTATTGTGAATTCATTCAAGGGTATTTGGGATTAAATACATTAAGATACATAAAAACTGCTATCACATCGACACTTTTCCAGGTTATTGGTATATGAGTACATTCAAGATTGGAATTCATTCTGCATACCACTGGAATTCATTCAGAATTCACTATACTTTTGGACTTGTGATAGATCTTTTAAGACTATTTGAATTTTATTAACAATACTGCAAGTTCCTTTTAAATTTTCACTTTTTATTCTAGAGTAATAAATTGTTTGTTGAATTTTATAAAACTTCTTGGTTGTCACTTTTTTCCATTCATTAGTTTAAGATGATAGAGTTGTAACAGAATTGGGGTTAGTCATCTTGGATACAAATTTCTGTAAAATATTTCAGAAAACTTCAATTTGTTTTTGAAATTTAAAATTTAGTAGGTTTCTGAAATATTTTAGTCCCTGGTATTTTAAGACAAATCACTTTCTTTTTAATAATGTAGGCCTCTGGCCCATAATACAAAATTCTGTTTATGAAGTTGAAGCTACCATCCAAGGCGTAGAGAGGTGCATTTCCGATGTGAAATCATGGATGACATGTAACAAGCTGCAGATGAATGATGATAAAACTGAAGCCATTCTGATTACAACACAGACTTTCTCATTCACATCCTTTACCACAGACAATAAATATCAGCAACACCAACATTAAATTCACACAGTCAGTACGAAACCTCAGTGTTACTCTTGACAGTACTCATTGCACCAACATGTCATGAACATATGCAAGGCTGCATATCTTGAACTAAGACGCATCAGCTCCATTCGCAAGTATCTTTCAGTTGATGCCGCTAAAACACTTGTGTGTTCCTTAGTACTTTCAAGACTGGACTATTGTAACTCAATTCTGTCTGGTTCGTCTCGATATCTACTCCAGAAACTTCAAAAAGTTCAAAACACAGCTTCTCGGATCATCCTATGAGTACCATGATCAGAGCACGCCTCTCCCCTGCTCTCTACCCTACATTGGCTATCCATACAATCCAGAATTAAACACAAAATTTGTTCTCTGTGCTACGTTTCACTGACGGGCTCTAGTCCAACATACCTATCTGACCTCACCCATATGTACACACCTGCAAGATACTTAACGCTCCTCTTCTGACACTCGTATTCTCATTATTCCCACTATGAAAATGAAATCATATGGACAACGCTCTTTTGCATACCAGGGCCCAGTTATTTGCAATATTTGAAGCTGAGAGGTATCTCTTACAAAATTGAAACTGCACTTCGTCAATATCCTTCGAGTATTCAAATCCCCAAATTTCAACTTCATAACAAAATATTGGTTTTATTCATGTCACAGACTTATTGGTTTGTGCAGCTAACATTTGTTTAGCCATAGACCATTTCAACTTTGGTGGAAAATAATCCCATGTATATAATAAGGCACTACTTACATTCATTCTTCATTAAAATACCATATTTCCATTCTCTTCACATATCCCACATTCCTAAATGCAACTATTTTTGTGTTGTTGAGGTTTTCCTCTATGCCAGTTCTTGCATGCAGTCCTGTCATTTCCCAAGAGTACAGTTAAAATAATTTATCAAACCAGTAGTACTTCTATCACAACTCTTTAAGGGTGCATACATTTTCTTAGTATATTTATTATTTTACCTTTTTTTTACATTTTAACATATTTGAGGAATCTTTAGTGAAACCAACATGCTTTCATAATGTCATCTAAAGTTATGTTAAATCCCACCCAGGAACAATTAAATACCTTGAAACAGGATGAATTGCTTCAGCTTGCTAGACTATTTTGTATATATATTGTATATTTGATATTTCTGAAGTGAAGGTTCTTTAACGAAGCAAGAAATAGAAAATATTTTGGTTCAGTATTTGGTGGAAAAGAATTTTTCTATAAAAGTGCTTTGGGTTTGATTAGTAAATATCTGTCTGTCTCAGAAATGAAATTTAAAGAATCGAATTAAAAAACCAAAGGGATATAGAATTTAAAAAAAAAGCTTCAGCTTCAGGAAAAAATTATGGAAATCCAAAATCAGAAAGAGGAAAGAAAAATGCAGAAAGAGGAAAATGAGAGAGAGAAGTGGAAAGGCAGAAACAAAGAGAAAAAGAATAAATAGAAATGCAGAAAGAAGAAAGAGAAATGCAATTCAGATTAAAAGAATTAGAACATGCAAGCGGAAAGAACTCCCCCATCTGGTCTACACACAAGTTCAGGTTTTAATGTTACCAGAAGTATCAGGTTAGTACCCCCTTTTAAAGAAAAAGAAATACTAGTAGATAAGTATTTTCCTCATTTTGAGAAACTTGCTGAAAACTTTAAATGGTCAAGAGAGCACTAGACTTTGTTAGTACAAAGTGTGCCTATTGGCAGAGCTGGTGATATCTGCATATCATTGTCAGTACAACAGAGTGCTGATTATGATTTGGTTAAGGAATATATCTTGAAGGGTTATGAGTTGGTACCCGAGACATAGTGATGAAGGTATATGAATTGTAGAAAAAGGTAGACAAACCTACATCAAATTAGCATGTCAAAAAGAATGACTGTTTGATAGGTTGTGCTGAGTTAAGAGGGTTGATCAAGATTTTGATAATCTCAGACAGCTCATATTTGTTGAAGAGTTCAATAATTCTGTCCAAAGTAATGTCAAGACCTACCATTATGAGCAAAAGGTTGAAACTTTAAAAGATACTGTTCATAAAGCTGATGATGATTCCTCGACTCATAAAGATTCATTTGCAAATAGGCCTCCATCTAAGCAGTTGTTTTGGAAAAGGAAAAAGAAAAAGAAAACAAACAAACATAATTGTTTCATATGAACACTTCCAAATCTCAATCTGGCACAAATTTTAGGAATCAAACATCTGATAAGACTGATAATAAATCCTTATCTTATCCTATGTGCACTTATTGCAAGAAGAAAGGAAACATTTCTGATTGCTACAGATTTGAAAAATAAGGAACAGAATCAAGACAGCTGATCCAGATCCCCTTATTTCATAGTGGTCAAGTTAATGGTCATGTATTGAAAGAAATAAATTTGTTGGATCAATCAAATCCCAGTCTGATTTTATTATGGACCATAGAATTATAAAATATTCATGTCGAAGGGATCTATATTTGTGATTCTGACATGCCTATCCCATTTAAAATATCAAGGGACACAGGAGCTTCTCGGAGTCTTTTATTATCAGGTACTTTGCCTTTATCTGAGAAGTCTTTTTGTATTGAATGTGTTCTTATTCAGGGAGTAGAGTGTGGCTATTTTACTGTTCCTTTCCATTGTTTAAATTTGTCATTAGTCATTTAGTCTTGGGACCCATGACAGATCAATGACTTCTTTACCCATTAAGGGTATTCATTTATTGTTAGGCAATTTCTTCATTTGGATATATGGTGAAGGTTCGTTTTCCATATTGTGTACGGGCCATTATCTGGGTCTATCAATTTCTTGTGTCATCAGTTCATTAGAATTTCACTGCTTTTCGGCCTTTCCTCTCTCGATAGCGATGACATGTGAATCTCTTTCGTGACCCTGCTGATCTGTTTGCTACCAGTTTGGAGTCAGTTTCTTCTTGGATGGTCACCGTCTTGAAGAATTTTTGTAATTGTGTCCTTTTGTCTGTTCAGCTACTATTTTTGACTACTTATCTATATAAACATATAGATTATTGCATGTTTTTCGCATTCAACAGTTCAGTTGTATGTTTAGTGAGCTGTGCTCACATTATTTTCAGAATAGTACTAACGCTTGCTTTGTCGGCATTGTACTGAACTGTACTATAACGTTAAGAAAATCTTCTATACGAACATCAGATTCTCCCGCATGGAACAAATCAACTTCTTGTTACACAGATATTACTTTTTCAAATTTCTCAGAAATCAATAGTATTTTCTTTTTTTTAAAAAAAATCGTCATAAATTGGCGATCTCTCATGTGAAATATACAAATTATCTCTTTGATATTATTCGATAAATTAGAAGAAACATGCAACACAACTTAATATTGCATATGACTATGTTCTTGATACTATACTATATAGATGTGTTTGGACAAAATAAGGTTTCATCTCCTGTGTACCTATCGAGATTTTTCATTTTACACACAAATCTAGACGCTTTATAACCGTCAATGAAATTATGAAAATTTTCATCTGACATAGCCCATGCTTTGCAAAAACCTATGTCAAGACGAATACAATGAGGCAAATTCAAAACGCTATATTTTTTAAGTCTTTCAGTATTCCAAAACAAGAAAGAAAAAAAAATGCATTTACTACACAAAGATTGTAATTATTTACTTTATAGCGGCTTCCTAATCTTTTTCCGCACTGGTTAAATTAACTCGATCCATATCTAACCTGACCTGTTGATTCATCGTATACCCAGTTTCCCGTAATGAATTTCTTTAGTCCGATTGTCGTAAATACATCCCTTTTCTGTTCTTTCCACATAAGCTCGTACTGACATTACTTTTCGTCTCTTTTACGCTGAGTGGAATCTTCTGACACGGTATCAGCTTTGTTTACTGAGTGCTTTTAGTACCGCTTATAGTCTCTGTCCTTATACAAGTAAACTTGGCTTTAATCGGCAATAGCCCGTACTCGACGTGCCTTGGTATTTAGACGTCAACCTATGTGCCCTATCAAACCTCCCATTTCCCAATTTAGAGAATACACGAAGAGCAGTTTATCTGTACTGTTCTTTTTTTTTTTTTTACCAAGCCATACTGTTATAGTCTTATGACTGTTAATACAGAGAACAGAGATCTTTACATAAAACCTTAACACCTCTAAAAACATGAACCTTCAATAATTAGGGGATGCATGAAGAACCAAAAAAGGTATTTTCCGCCCAATGTGATAATACATGTCAAGTATCTTTAATCTTAATACATTTTATTTTGGGATTCGACCAAATCATGTGCCCCAAATTCTCATCACGTATAAATAAAAATACGGAGAGAGAGGATCCCATTGTCTACTACCGCACAATAGAGATTAAAACAGACACTTTCACTTTTTACTACAAACCGGCCTGTATGTAAAATGAAGAACACATTTTAAAAAAATAAAAAGAACATTAAGTTATAATTTTATCAATACATTTCCATGGAACTGAATCAAATTTTTCAACAGTCCATAGGAAGAAGACTAGGAATGTATCTTGTCTTTTGCGTATCGATTCTTAAACATAAATAAAACAGACATTTTCCTCAGTATACCTACCAGTCATGAAATCCGTTTGATCAATAATCATTAGTTGCTGATGCAAGTTTATATTTAATGCTTTAAAGTGATGTTAGCCTACATTTTATTTTTAAAAAGCTGGTTATCCTTGTTCCATTGAGGAGTTGTAAGTTGTAATTCTTTCTTTCTGAGTAGTCGTTAGTTCACCACATCCAAAGCTGCAATGGATATATCGAAACAGAAACTGACTGAATTTTTTTTCCCCCAAAAGACAAAAACAGACATAAAGAACTCCGCCTTAAACCCATCAGGAGTAGTGCTTTTGTTATTTATTTTTTTTCAAACTCCGTAAGAAATTATTATAAGTAAGTAATCTTTCCATATATTTGTGTCTTCAGTGGTAGATTTAAGAAACAAAGTAATTGAATTTATGCTGGATCCCAAAGTAAATACGCAACCGTAGGTTCATCAATACACAGTAACAATACTGATGCGCACATAGCACCGCCCAGCAACCTTTGAACTTGGTCGCGCGCTCAATCATTCATTTAATAAATAATTCTCGTCCCTTATCTACTTAAAATCTAGATTTAGAGTTATATTATGAATGAATGCCCATTAAAATAAGTTTTCCATTTGGTCTGGGATGGATGTATATTGCTTTTCTGTCGATTCAACTAAATTCTGCTTTTCTGTTTGTGATTGACTGGATTTATTAGCTGGGTCAATTCCGTACGATGTATATGTGACTTAAGCAGTGGTGGGACTGGCCTTGATTCAACTGCACCCGTGTTTCGATTCTATCATTGATTGTTTGGCATCGTACAGTGAGAAAAGTATGAATTCTTTTCATTGAAATTCTCAAAAAGATGCTATGGAATAACACATTCATGTTGAGTGCAGTAAGGAGAATATGATTTCTGATGGAAATGTAGTCGAAATTACAGTACAAAGTCGCTGTATGTATCAGATTTTGGAACTCACTGTAATTTGAATTTGCAGACCTAACTAAGAATGTACATTTCGAAGAAATTCAAGATGCAAAAATGTAAGTATATTTATTGCCGTTCTTATTACCAGCTAAAGACGACATATCTTGGTGCACTGTCACGTGTATGCTGTTTGTTGGAGGGACCTCAGCCATTTTCATGAACTGCACGACTCCTATCGCTACTACAAATCCAAATTTTTTTTTTAATCAAAACCGTTCAACGGAGAAAACTGTTATTGTGACAGTCCATTTAACCAGCGGAAATAAGACTCTGTCGTCTTGGCTTATTGGCTCTTGGTCTCTTTTTCTACCAAAACAATTATATAGTTAACGGAGAAAAAATGAACATACGATAAATACATATTATACTCAATTTTTTCTCCATTAACATTACAGTGTCAGAATCGTACAGTATTTCTTCATACTGTACTGTTTCATACTGCACAACACGTGTCTAAAAATAGTATTGTTTAATTGTAAACAAGCAATGTATGCTCGTGT
>JAECUM010007636.1:0-93969 GCA_016617855.1 Megalonaias nervosa | reverse complement strand
GGAATATTTTGGTGTGGGAAGTGCAAAACGTCCTCAGACAAGAACAAAAGGTGAAAGCAATTTGACTAAATGAAAAGAGGGAGAGTCCTTTTATCCCTAATGAGAAATCTGATGTCTGAAATATTCAAATAAGCATTTTCGTTATGCATTAAACTGCAGTGAGTGGGTAAGAGGAATTGATGGATTTACATGGATAGTTTGAGCCAGATGGTTATGCCCAGATTTTATTGACAATGTGGTTTATTGACAATTGATTGATGATTATTCATATTTTAAAAAACATAACATTGATATTAGTATTATCACATTATGTTCATAACCAGATAATATTTGGGTGACTTTTAAATGAAAATATTACATAATATTAGATATGCTTTTCATACTTTATATGTAGTTATTATTCACTTCTATGTGAAACCAATTTAGAAAGGCCACCCCTCTAATAAGGTCACTTTCCTGCTTCAGAGAGGGTGGCCTCATAAGTTTGGTTCAATATATAGCATGTGATATCTTGTAGTAGTGCTTCTCATGTTTAAAATATGTTATTCCCACACCAATAGAATTTCAAATAATTTATGTTTGTTTTTAAACTTGTTTTACAGATTTCATTTGGGTTGCTGCAGGCGCTGTTGTACTTAAAGTGTGGCATGATATAGTTGGTAGGTTTAGAATCAGAACATTAATTATATACCCATAATTCTGTACTTGTAAGTTTATAATGTTTTTATTTTTCTCATATCCAGAGCAATATTGTCATTAAATTTTTGCAAACTATCTAATTGAAAAGAACGTGTGAAAGTGTGTGTGTGTGTGTGTGTGTGTGTGTGTGTGTGTGTGTGTGTGTGTGTGTGTGTGTGTGTGTGTGTGTGTGTGTGTGTGTGTGTGTGTGTGTGTGTGTTATATGACCAACCAATCTATCAAAATATTGATTACTTTTCAGTACTGATAACTACATAGATACAATAGGTGAATAATCAATATAAAATTATACTTACCCTTAATCTTCATTGGTCATGAATAATTACTAGTTGTTTGCCTTTTTATTCTTTAAATTGTGAATTCATCTGAGATAGTCATAGCAGGCACATGCATTCATTTATGTCAGTAAAGAAGACAAACTATTGACAATAGCTTTTCGCCTTCTACTGACGAACTAACTTGCCTGGTTTAAAATGTTCCACACCATCGCCTATTCTATCCCATCAGCATGTTCAGCCATTGATAACATATATCAATGTAAAGTAGACATTCCAGATTTGTTCCCCTTATATGATTTAAGTACTTTACTGATCATTTAATAACCTCTTAGCACAAACTTTAACTGTCACTGCTTCATATATTCTCTACTTGATTTAATTTGAAGTCTACACTCTGGTGTGTCATGCAGTAAAATATGTTACATTCAGTTCTGATTCATGATTACTGTTTTTTATATCCAGGGTTAAACAGTAACCACCCATCAGAACTAAGTGGTTTGTTCACTTTTTGCCACTGGATGTACTTGCATGTAAACTCTATCCAAGCAGATACAAAGCATCATGGACACTTTGCACCAAATTAGCTTATAAATGATCTGTTAAGTACTTCAATCGTACATGGGAACAAGATTGGAATGTTTCATTTTATGCTGCTACATGTAATCAGCAGTTGAATGTACCAGTGGGATAAAAAACATTAGGATAGAATCGGCAATGGGTACATCCCAAACCATATGAGTTACACCCACCACGTTAATTTGTACAAGGGAGTGGATGTAGGGAGTGGATGTTTGTTCTGTAACTGACTAAAATAAATGTCTCTGGACACTGCACTTGTTTTGCAGCTGCAGGAAGAACAATGTAAAGGATTTGGCTGTTATTTCTGCTCCCACTTGTGACCTTTGTTCAAGATAAGACTTTTCCTTGCACCAGGAAATTGCACTATTTCTCCTGTTTTGAATGAATATATATATATATATATATATATATATATATATATATATATATATATGCTGATATAAAACAGATGGCTAACCAAGTATTTTTTAGATTCATTACTAAGATTAGAAATGAAACACCTGCATTATGTGTTCTGACTGTTGTAATTCTGAAGGTAAACATGTATACAGAGCTACAAATCAGCGCACTCATAGTTTCACTGTCAGCAACAAATACAATGATGAATGGAAGTTTCAGACTAAAGCAGATTGGTGAGTTCAGACACCAGCTTGAACAAGAACGAAAGGCAAAGGCTGCACTCTGTAAAGAGTGCTGCCAGGCTGTCAATGTCATGAGTCTGCCAGTATGCTTATGGGAGCCTGTGGTGTAGGCCTACCTGTTGCCATTATTGCCACCCTCATAGTCTTGGATCTTTAGTCTGCCACCCTAACTTGTTTGCAGTACAGAATTTCCTGTTGTGTCCAGATAATAATATATCATATCTTAAGAGATAAACTCACAGTTGTTACGTATATTTAATTTATGTTGTGTGCTTGATTTTTGTCTGAAATTTAGGGTTTTGGATAGAATTTTATGATGCCTACCTGACTTTTGTCATCATAGTAAGTAGTAAACCAAATGTTTAATAAAATTTGAGTTCAGTCCTACTCTTGTTTACAAGTTACTGGAGTTTTCTATTAGCTTTCAAAATAATATTGTTGCATCATAGGTCAAATGAAATATGCATCAGTAGATGTTTGGTAAGCAAATTATTCATTCCTGTTTTAAAATCAGTCCATGGAATCATTTACAGTTGTCTTCAGATATAAATTTGAGAGGAATTATTTATTTAAATCATTCATTGGAATTACTAAGCACTCATTGACAGAATTAACACATTATTCTGTGTGAATTCATTGAAAGACATTTCTGGACTGCATCATTGATTCATGACATTGAAGAATATTTGTACATCAGGACATTAAAGACTAAGAGAATTCATTTGGAACATTCTGTACTTTTGGACTTGTGATAGGACATTTAGAATTATTTGAGATTTAATATTGGTAGTGTTTCTTTGATATTCACTTTGTAAATTAGAGAAATAAATTATTTGTTGAGTTCATTAAATGTGTTGGTTTGACTTCTTTCTGTTGCATAGTTTAAAACATAGAGTTGTTACACAGTGAAGTTCATGTAGTAGGTTGACAGGAGCTCTTTTTGACAGGCTGAACTACAAAAAAAATATGTAAAGGGTCACAGATTTTACATCTGGATTTGCATCAGTACTAGATTATTTAATGTGCACTGTCGCTAAAATATTCACAGTCAGCAACACAATAATACTGATATTTTAAAGAATAAACACTTTCCTTTAAATCAATAACAAGAATTCATAAATTTAATTACAAGGATAACCACCTTATGAAGAGAGTAAAAAATACAAACAGATTGGGACTACATTCAAGTGATCAAGAAGTAATAATTGTGTCTTGAGTTCAACAAAACTGACAAAAATGCAATTTTCTTATTATTCCTCTGACTCTTGGGACTAGACCTTGTCACCATCATGAATAGAAAATGCAATTGTTCGATTGATACAAATAGAAATTACTCAAGATGCATTACTTAGAAAATTTAAGGTAGGAACAGACCCCCTAAAAAAATGGAGAAGCATTTTGATTTAAATTTTCCAAAAGGGTTTTTGCAGTAAATGACTGTATTGACAAAGATCATAACCTAGACTAAGGGCTGGCAAAATACTGACCATGGACTGGATCCTGCCAGTGACATAGTTTTACCCATTAATTTACATTATAAGGTGTTACATTAAAAATCAGTTATCTGGCCTGTGCCCTGAAGGAAGCTGCCCATGGCTGACTTAGACAGCACAGTGGACCTCATTTATCCAAAAGTTGATGATTTGGTCGAATTGATTAAGCAAAGAGGAATAGGTTGTTTGCTCTGTAAGAAGGATATTGAACAAGCTAATCTCCAGGAGATTATCATTTGGTAGGCTTCAGATGTAGAAGACATGTTTTCTTTGATAGAGTTTTATCTGTGTGTCTGCAACGTGCAGCTCAAATCTGTCAACAAGTTACATTTGTTCCCTTTTTCTTCAGTTAGGCATAGCATGTTACATTATCTGGATGTTTTTGCGGGTGCCTAAACAAGAAATAAAGCTGTAATTGCATATGTTATTTTAGGCAATATGTTACAAAAATGCATAACAGTTTAAGCCAAAGAAAATTTTCATCTATCCTCAACAAGAGTAATAGATAAGAACTTAGACAAATACATTCTACCAAAAATGCAAGATTTAGAGTTCCATATTATGTCAGGAGTGATCTTAAATCATGGAATACACATCTTCCTTTCTTCAGTGGTATGTCAGTAATGGTAGAAGAATCAGTTCCTGATGATGACTTTTATCGGGGAAGTTTCTTCCACAATGAATTTCCAGCATTTCTACTTAATCAGAGACTGCATATCAAAGCCTATAGAATTTTTAAGCATTATTGTTTATTTGAAGCTGTGGAGCTCTCCTGTTAGGATAATTTTGGGGGTTTTGTGGCAATCAAGAATCAGTATTATTAACTCAGGAGCAGTGAGATATAAATTCTTACGATATTGCCTTGAGTACAACCAAAAACAATTTGTGTCTCTATATTCATGCCAACAAACATGTGTCATGTGTTATCTGACATGGGTGATTCACTGTTGATGCATATGCGACACATATGGAGTCATGGGTATATTTTTTTGCCTTTAATAAATTGCTCATCTTGAATAAAAAAAAAGAGGAATAAATGATAGTTTAAAGTTAGTTTCTTCAATTTTATTAATCAAATAAGTGGTTGGTTTATCTATTTTATTGTAGACTGCAGGGGGGTGGTGCAAATTCAGCACAAATTTATTTCGTTTCTTAAGTCTTGGGACATATTATCTTGGTAAAAAGAAGTTTCACCATAAGAACTGGGACAGAAAAAAAAAAATTATTTTATCATGTCCAAAGATAAATGGTAAATACAGTATGGAATGGATCCACCGTCAGACAGTTTGAGTTTCACTAGTTACTGATAATTCCAGTTTAAGGTGACCAACACAAGACAATAAAAGAATACCCTAAACATTCTATGAAATCGGTTTTTTGCAAATGGTACCTGTAGGAATTTTGAGATCATTGGGAAGCACATCTTCTTTTCTTGAAATATTTTGGACTCAGACTCTTTCCAACAAAAACAAATTACCCTATTCTTATTTGCTCAATTTTATCATGTTCATCTGATTCTTTCCAACAAAAACAAATTACCCTATTTTTATTTGCTCAATTTTATCTTGTTCATTTTCTTCAGTGGATTGAAAAAAATTAGTATTAGATCATGCAGTGCCTTTTAGATTTTTATTCTGTAGATGTTTGCTGGTACTAACAGGATTTATGTTTAAGTGGAATAGGAAGGTTAAATCCACATCTTCCCCAGGAAGTAGAACCTGGAATTATCGCTCAACATTGCAAGTATTCTGCAACTTGTACAGTCAAATTGTCTTTGTAAAACATCAACCCATATCTTTATTTAATTTTGACATAAAGGCTTCTGCATATAATCTTTATGCTCCAATTCAGCGTTTGCAATACCAATGCTTGTTTTGACTGAGTCACTTGAAAAGTAATGGTAGCATTTCTTTCTGAGAAAATCCTCAGCTTTCCCATGAAAGCTGTCTTTTAAACTATATCTTTTCGGGCTTTCTCCTTTTAAGTATTTCTCAGACAGCATTTGATCTTTCTTTTTTGCTATTAATAATTGCAAGTATTTGTATGTATTGTTGTTTTTTTATGCTTGAATGTCAACAGTGTATACATGCCACTGGTCATGTGCATGACATCTATCTTTATGTATGGAAAATCTTTTTCTATCATGCTGTTTTAATATGTACATTACTCACTGTACCAATCTTCCTATCGAATATGTTTTCTTTTTGTCAACATTTAATTTTTCACCCTTTATTTATGTAAGGAGACTGTATCGTAGTAGAGAAAATGATGTATTAAATACTTAACTTTTCTTGCTTTACAAAGTCTAGAACACATTAAAAATGGTATTTTAACAACCAGAGAATAATGCTATGCATGACAAATTGTTTTTATAAACATTATCAGCAAGTCAATCGGACAGTCAATGACAGCCAGAACCTTTACCCTCAGCATTTTGCAACATATCCTTTCAAACATATGAAATGATTTCTGGTTTGTGTCAGTGTTTGCTATTAGTTGATTCAAAAACATATTTTCATAAACTGAATCACCATATGTTGTTTTTATTTGAAATTTGTTTTCCTTAAATAACACGACTATCTTAGTTAATTTGTTGTAGATCTTTGAATTATACTATAAATTCAACCATCTTCAAATTTGGATACTTATCCATAAATAATACTTACTTTATTCCTTCTTCATACCATACTATTTTAACAACCTATCTATCAAGATTAGTGGGGCATTTTAGATGTTATTATTATGAATATAGTCTCTCAATCTTCATCTTTGTGAAAAGAATATGAGTGGTCCAAGATTCAACATTTGATGGATGAAATTAAGGCATCAAGGTTAGCAAATGAATACTTTGGAGGGGCCCAGTAACTTCTCTGAATAGTTGGTTCTTCTTTTTTTTCTGTGCCTGTTTTGGCGTTTTTTCAAAGTAGGATTTAATTTGCATTATGTGACTGAGCTCTTCTGCATCCTTTAAAAAGCAACCTTCTTCATAAATATTGGGATGGATATGGAAGCTTAGACTCCTTGAAAACCACTAAATTTCTGCTTCTGTGAGTGGGGTCTTGGAGAGATTTACAACTGTTTCACAATCAGATATAAATGGTTTGTTTCTTTGCTTGTCTTTTGCCCTTTTGTTTTTATTTTTCATCAGTTTATCCATGATTTTTGTGTGGAACCATGACCCAACACTTAATTATACTAAGATACTTGAGCATGCCATCAACAAAATGTTCCAAGAGGTACATATAGACCAGAAGACCACAGAATATCTTACACCCCAAAAATCTATATTTCTCCAAGAATAATTACCACATCACCTTACTTAAAAACCCTCCAAACCACCCCATCATGTGAGTATCCATGTTCACATATCACTCAGATTAAAAACTAGCAACACTTGAGGGTTGCAAGGCGGGGTAATGGGCTAGAGTTAATGCCCTTTGATCTGGTAAATATTCTTAGAGAAATATAATTTACTTTTAAAAAAATATTCTTTCCAAGCCTAATTTCTACAAGTTGGCAAACCAAATAGTCAGCCATCTGTTTTACAGTCATATGTAAGCTGTCAGTCATTAGCGAGTAATTTTTCATGGTGTTCAAAACAAAGATCAGTCATTCTTTTAAGTTTGTGATGGTTTAATTTATAGACTGGATTTAAGTGAGCAGGATACAGTAATCTTGTATGGAGCACAATTGGGAGTAAACAGTATACCTGCTTCTTTATGATTTTGTTAAATAGTGCACAGAAAGCAAATAATAATAATAATATTCACTGATTTTATTTCTTCAGAAAATAATTTTGAAAGATGAACCTATGTACAAAGACTACTCTTTTTTTTCCATGAGTGTTGCCTATTAGCAGGTGTGTGTGTGTGTGTCATCACTTTCCCTCTTGAAACAAACATTATATTAGAGCCAGTCCAATCTAAATTTATATTAATCTATATTCTTGTTTTACAGAAATCTTTACTGAGAGAGAATGGACATGGACTTTCGTCAGATTTGTCCTAGCAACTGTTGCATTTGGTCTAATCGTTCTTTTATTACTATTCCTTGTAGCACAGTTTGTGATAGGTATGTTTATCAGAAAATTGATTGCATGCTCTTATTCTAAAGTAAGCTAATAATGTTAATATTTTCCTGATCTCCAGATAGGTCACTTTCATTAACTTTCCAAGAATTATTTCATAAGGAAACCATTCTATTTACCAGACTGCTCTCTCCTGTTCTATACTACTCTATGGCCAACTGTTGGGAGCCTTATTATGTTTATTTTATGGGACCATTCATTTCGATGATGAAGTCACAATTCTTGCCAAAGAATGAAATAATTCTAAATGCATACTGAAGTCCAGCTTCAGAAACAATCATCTAGGATGGTTATGTTTCTTCTTTTCTGTAGTTAGTTTTTAGCTCTACTGGTCATAAACCAGAAGACCTTATGGGGTAGTCTTTTGTCCATCATCTGTCCATCCAACTGTTAGCACAAATTTGTTTTCACTACTGCTCCCATATTGCTTTGTAGATTGCCATGATCCTTTGCATGCTCATTCATCTTATGAACTGGTTGATCCTAAATGAAAACAGTGTTGCACAGACGGCCAGTATTGCCAACACAGTGGCCATCTTGAAAATCATATTGCTACATATCCTGAATGTATGGTCATATTGACATGGGGTTTTCACTGAAAGTTTTCTTAGGTTGGTCCTAAATACAAATCATGCTGATCTGACACACAGTATGACCAATAAACATGATAATCTTAAAAATCTTTTTATCGCTACAACTTATACATGGATGGTCATATAGGAACATAGAGTTTTCACTATGAGACTTCTTCTGATTTCCAGTTAGCCCAAAATGAAACTGGTGCCAATTCTGATCCCAACTATGGCCAAGTTTGGCAGCTGTCTTGAAAATATTTTCCCAAGTCAAATTGCAATCCTATTGACATTGATAATACTTGTAACTGAATTGAAAGTAAAGTATCTATAGTACTTACTCAGTGAATACAGTCAAATAGTATTTGCCTTACATTATTAGCATGATATTTAAGACATAACCATATGTACTCTTTGACATGTCTGAGCAAATTCTAAGAGTTGTATACAGTTGACCAAAGTGTGATGCAGATAAAACATATGTACAGACAATTACTATTTGCCAGTGTTTTTGATGGCACTTGTTTTCAAAATCTCCCATCCACTTCAGAAACAAAATTCTTAAATATTCAGGTCATCATTTTTTAGTTCAGAGTGGTCATCATGAATGTCTTATCACTACTCCTAAAAAGTTATATTGGCATTTGATTTTCACCAGAATACTTCTTATGATGTCTAGCCATCTTGAAAATTTCATCACTACTCCTCCAGAATGAAAAGCCAAGTTGATATGGTATGATAGACTTTTTGTACTTTCCAGTTAGTCCTAAATCAAAATGGTGCCAGTCTGATGTCTAATATAGAGGCCATTGGTCATAGTCTGAAAATTTTGTTATCACAGCTTTAAATGAATAGCTGTATCAGCATGGGGTTTTCACTAAACAACTTCTTATAATGTTTTCTCGACATAAAAAGTTAAAATGTTGCTGTTTTATGTCCATTATGTGACCAATATGTAAATCTTGTTTATGCTACTTTCCTTTAATGAAAAGTCATTTTGACATGGGTTTTCATCAGAAGAATTCTTATGGTGTCAGGTTGGTCCTTAATGGCAACCATATTGTTATCTCTACTCCTTCCAAATGGATGGTTATATCAAAATGGATTTTTCAGTAATAGACTTCTTCTGATACCTTGTTGGTTCTTAATGAAAATGGTACAAGTTCTACATCCAATAAGGCTGCCATGGTGACTACCTTAAAAATCTTCCTGTCACTGGATGATCATTGTGACATAAAGTACATGTACTGGTGGCACTTCACCTGAAAACATTGTGATAATTACTGTTGATTAGAACTAGTTTCAGTGGCAAAGATAATATAGTTTCAGATAAAAATTTTACCTTCTGTGTTAGGGTTTTGCATCAGTATATGTCTGTAAGCTATCTTGCAGAGATATTGCGATTGATCATGTCCATTGCATGTACATCTGTTCATGTTCATCGCTGTATGCTGGTTTTTTCAAGTACAGTGTTTCATGAGGTTAAATAATATATTACACTTCACAGTATGATTTTGCTTTCATTCTTCTGGATTGCTCCTGGTCATAATTTGAAATGTTAGACCTGCTCTATATAAAATTTATTCATGAATGTTTTCAGTTGTAGCCGAACGTGCCATGTCTGACAGTCCGGAAAATCATCAGGTGAGCATCTTCACATATTCCAAGTTGTATTCTGTCAATCAGGCCATCTTTGACATACATTTGAGAGTTTGCTGCTGTGTCAAAATAAGATTCATTTAAGGAACGGTTTGTTGAAATAGTAGTATTTCTTTGCAGTTCCATGCAGTTCTTGACGTTACAGCAAATGGGTAGGATGTCCTGAATTTGAAATATTGAAGATTTTGAAGGCAAAATGTATTTTGAAATATTTAAAGATTTGCTTATGACATAATACTGCCATTTTATCACAATCAAACTATTTTCTCAACTTTACAGGTCAGGGCCACAAGAGATTATTGTTACGGTCTTGCATAAATCATCTGTAAAACGTTATTATGTTTTTATTAGTACTCCTCAACTATTTGAAAGAAAGTTTGAAAGAAAGTGCTTATCCTGAGGTCTGCTTGGTCCTGAATGAAAATTATGTAGCTTGGTCATCCAAAAATAGCTGTCTTATGATCTTGTCCTGTAGAGATGGAATTTTTAGTGCTAATGGTCATAGACCAGAAGAACTTAGGGTGGTCTGATTAATTATTGCCATGAAACATATAATACACATTCATCCTTTGGTCTAGTTGGTCCTGAATAAAATGGTGTCATTCAGATATCCAACATGGCCAACACAGTGTCCATCTTGAAAATTTTGTTTAAAGTGTGCCTCTCTAATGGTTACTTGTTTCAGTCAGACTCACAGAACTAATGATACTGAAGTATGGGAACCAGTCTGGAAATGGTTGAAAATAAAAGAGTATATATGGGTATGGCTAGCCAGGATTGGTTGATAATAAAAGTAAGATTTTTGTGAAAAGATTCTTTGAGAGCTTATCCTAATTATAACTGGAAAAAGACAGAGACAGTGTTTTATTAATAGAATTTCATTCTCTGTACAGACTTGAGTTAGTGCGACTCATTACTGAAATCAGCACCTGACTATTTGGTGCAGTATTGAAAGCACGTTTCAAACACATGTTGATCCAGAAAATATTGTGGCTCATATGGTTTTCTCTACACAGAGCTTGCATATGGCTGAACATCTATTGATCATAAACACTCAGAAATTTTAAGTTATTGAATTTTTAATGTCTGTTTGCATAGGTTTACTATGGGAACTGAATTATTGCTGTGAATCCTATAGAGAAAAACAGCCTGCAGTAATTTCACATAATCATGTACATTTAATTATACTGTAAGTGCAAAATTATGGTTCTTTTTGTGGATAACAAGCAAAATGAATACAATTTGTATACTTCAGAGTAACTGTTTGTGGGATATTAAACACACCATGAGTAATGGCAACAGTTGAAATGAAAGAAGAGGGGTTGCAATGTGTAGAGTGTTTAGATTTGACTATACTAGGTGGAGTGTTTTGCACATTGGTTAATGTCAATGCAATTAGATTTATAAAGTTTATACAGTTTACCCTTTGTAGAGTAATTATGATCAGAAAATGTGGTATTTCCTAGTTGTGTTTTGAAACATAATGCTTCAGATATGATCACATAGTTCTTTATCACAATGCTTAATGGTGATGACCCCTTATGATTTTGTGTCCCACCAATTTCACTCAGTGAATCTTTTGGAACTTCATATTTTGTATTGTAATTGGCTTATGTCCACCAGAGATTATTTTTAAATTGTTCTTTGGAAAATTATGTAGTTTTTTTCATTCAGATCTCTTTTTCAGTAGCAAGATATGCACATGTAGATGGTCACCTTGACCTTTTACTGATTTATTGCATAATATAACAAGGCTGGTAATATATTTCAATCTTAAATTGAAAAGAGATAAATAGTGATTGTAAAGAGGTGACTTTTAAATAAACATATTTATTTTAATACTTTTTTTCTGAAATGGAGCTCAAATACTTCAATATTGCCAGAAATGCACCATTTCTGTTTTTGATGCACATGAACTTGCGATGTAATATAATATTCACTAATGTAATATTTGATAAGCAGAAGTATTGGCACTGTTTACATATGCTTTCTACTACAATCAAAGTTCTGTCAAGTAAATCAAGGGTGGATATAGGACTCACAGTACTAATGATCTGGAACAATGGAAACCAGTCCAGAAATGGGTGAAGATACAATAGAGCATATATTGGTTTTGGCAGGCCTGGATTGGTTGATTTTGAAAGGAACATATTAGTATAATGAATCTTTTGAGAGCTTATCCTGGTTGTAACTGGGGAAAAAAAAAAGACATTGTTTTATTGATAGAATTTCAGTCCCTTTACAGACCTGAGTTAGGAAGACTCTTTACTGAAATCAGCACCTGACTCTGGTACAGCATTGAAAAAACATTTTTCAAACACATGTAGATCCAGAAAATGCCATGGGTCATATGGTTTTCTCTACAAAGAAACTCATTAAGAATGTGTCTATACTGATAAAAGTAGGTTCAATCCTGAAAGCTCAGAATTGCTATAGAATTTTTAATAGCATGATGTTTGAATAGGTTTACAATGGGAACTGAATTTATACCATGAGTCCTATAAATGAAATTGATGCCACTCATACATCCAATATGGCCACCACAGTGGCCATCTTGAAAATCTTGTTATTGCTACTGCTTCTCAACACATGGTCTGAACATGGGTTTGCAAAGTCTTTGTTGTTCCTAAATGAAATTTTTGATGATTTGACATCCAGTATGGACTGTTACAGCAGCCATCTTGAATCTCTTGTTATTCATATTGACGTGAGATTTTCACCACATGACTTCTTATGATGTTTAGTTGGTCCTAAATGATAATGGTGTCAGTCTGATGACCAAATGTCCGCCACAGTGGCCATCATTAAAATCTTGTTATTGCTACTCCTTCTGAATGGATGGTCATGATGTCTAGTTGGTCGAAAACAAAAATGGTGGCAATATTATATTTAAAATGGCCACCATTGTGGCCATTCTGAGAATTTTATTGTATCTTCTCATGACTGAAAGTGATAGTACCACGGGTTTTATTCTAATAAACTTCTTTTGATGTTTCATTGGTAATAAATGAAAAGAGTGCCTCTTGCACATCAAATATGGTCACCACAGCAGTCTTCTTGAAAATCTTGTCATTATTACTCCTCCTGAATGGTTTGTCATATCAGCATGGGGCTTTTACCAAATGACTTCTTATGCTGTCTAGTTGGTTCATAATGAAAATGTTGCTTTTCAGATATCAAATATGGCCACCACATTGACCATCTTGAAAATATTACTACTCGAGAATGAATGGTCATTACCTGTATGATTGTTCTCTTGTATGGTCTCATATGGGTCACCTTCACTGATTACAATCCATGGGTTGTGGATGCGTCATTTACTTTTAACTATTATAACCAAAAGACATTGGGTAGACCATGACCAACATAAAAAAAAATATTTTAAAAATGGTTGTAACTAAAATCCCTATTCAGCTGCTACTGCAGAGTATAGATTTACGAGAGTGGAACATTTGCAGAGTTTATGTTGGAGTAAAATCTTATATTATAATCCTTTCTACTCCCTCCTTTTGTGACAAGGGGGGAACTTCTCACTTTTACATAAAATCCTGGCAGCATCTCTACATCATCAGGATCAGCAAGAGCCTAGAATTTATTCGAGGGGGGAAATGGCAAATTCTTTTTGTTTCTCAACAGTGATGAGCCTAGAAGTGTCACATCGTGGGTGTTTCTGCAGTCCAGTCTTCATTATGCTGCTGATTCTTGCCATCACCAGTGCATGGTCTGAGTCAACATCTGCTGCTCAGCAGGCTCTCATAGCCATCAGAGTCACTCCTTCATCCACAGTAGATAACAAGATGGTCGATCTGATTCTATGTTGCTGAATTCAGGGATTTTTCATGTAATTTGTGGATCCTGCTATGGAACTGTCCCACCAATCATAAGGTCGTTGAGCACACAGAAGTTGGCAAAGAGCTCTCCATTGTCCTTCATCTCTCCTAGGCCCTCTTCACCCATGATGAGTTCCCAGCCGATGTTGTCGCTACCCATTTTTGCATTCATTGTACCCATCAGAAGTGTGACATACCTCCTTGGCTTCTCGGTCTGCAGGATTTATTGGAGCATAGCACTGCACAATGGTTATCTTTTGAAATTTTGACTGGAAACAAGTTGTCAAAATCCTCTTGCTGACTGGTTCCCACTCCATCAGGCCTTTTTCTTTTCTTGCTCAAGAACAGACCCACTCCTTTCCTGTGGTCAATGTCCTCATTGGGCAGTCCTGAGTGCAGGAGGAAATGTCCTGATGGAAGGTGACTTGGCCTGTTGTTGTCCATAGAACCTCACTTAGTCCAGGGATCACCAACCTGTATCTGTCCATCTCTTTGGCATCTTGTGCTGTTTTCTCCATCTCATACAGAGTTCTCATATTCCATGTCCCAATCCTTGTAACAGTCTCGGTGGAGAGAAGATTTTTCACCAAGTCAGCTTCCTCTTGAGTTTGGCTGGTCTGCATACACTCACTCCTGGTCGTTTCTGTTGATCAAATGAGTTTTCTTCTGAGTTGTTCTCTGTAGCATGGCTTTTTTATGTGGTGATTGTGCTAGCCCCACTCACATCCAGTGTCAGCACTAAAATAGTCAAAATTACAGATCGAAAACAAATGAACTATGAGACTGACAATTTGGCAACAAAAAATGATAAAGGTTGTAATTTTACATTTAACTAAACGTAAGACATGGGTATATCCTGATGTTTGAGATGACATCAATGATATTCTATCCATCAACATCACTTGAGACAGTTTATGACAAGAAACACAACATATAATTCTATCCCTTATCATATCATCGGCATCATGAAAGTTGCAGTCTCTGGCTTTCAGTTTTAGCCATGTGATGTAGGAATCAATAGATTCCTCCCCTTACACTTCGGTATTGAAATGATACTGTGCAAGTATGGGGTTTAACATTGGTTGCATGTGTGCCTTGAAATGGTCATAGAATGTTTGGAGCTTTTTCACGTCTTCATTTGAAATACCAGTCCACGTTTGGTAGATGTCTCTCCCTTTGTCCCCAACCCACAACAAAAGGTATGACACCTTTTCAGCTTCTGTTTTTTCTTTAAGCGGTCCATTAAAAATCAAAGTGATATGTAGTTTAAACTTTTCCCACTGTTCCGGCAAGTTCATAGCCTCCTTGTCCATAACTGGTGGTGGAATACCGCTTAAATCCATGGTTGATTTTTTAAATCTTAACTAATACACACACTTTTACTTTATGCGCAACTCCAAGTTAATGCACTTAAATCCAACTTAATGCACCAATGCCACATCTGACACCATGTTGTGTTTCTTGTCATAAACTATCTCAAGTGAGATGTATATATTGGAACAGACACAAGCGTGTTGCTTCCAAGACTTTATTTCTAAGAGTGACTCGTATAAGCAATCCACAAAAGCGCATGCGTCTACAAGTTGGAAAAAGATCTACACATGATGTAGATTGTATAGTCCATTTCAATAATACAACAGCATACAATAATGTGACATTCATTTATTTAACTAAAGAAAATGATTTCTTGTTTGTCTCAAAGTGAGTGTAAGTCAGTTTCCCAATGTATTTTCGCAGCACTGACACCACTGAGTCGATCTTGTATTCTGCTTATTTTTGACAGCTATTCCACTAAAGTCCGCTGGAAATTAAGTGTTCTTCTGAAACAGGGTATGGTTAGCACTTAAAATAAACTGAACATAAAGCCTAGTTATAGTGTACTGTCAAACCATGCTTGATTTAAACTGGTTTGCCACTGAATTTCTATGTTCAGTAGATTTGCACAACTTTATTCTATTCCATATAAATTCCGGAGAGTACAAAATTAAGTGGAATTACAGTAGTACTTGAACCTGGTTGTACTGGACATTTTCAAATAGAATGCTATGTCCTGCAGCCTGACATAGTTCTCTTTTGAGCATATTTTTCATATGAACACATTAAAAATAGTATAGATCTTGTAAATTATTGAAGTGTGTGGAGACATGAGATTAAAAAGATGAATTGATAAAGTTATTTGTGTGTCAAATCTATGTTCATGTGTTATGATACTTGCTAATGGGTTTGTTTAACATATTTCTTTTATCAAGTTACCAAATAAATAACATACGATGCTGCACAGTTAATATCGTAATGCATCTTTGATGTTTCTCTGTTATTTACTTCCGGTCCTGACAATACAAACTGTGACCTTTCAAAGATCCAAAGTCCTTTGGTTTTGTAACACCTCATTGGCTTCTAAGACAACTTCAAAGAAATTGTATGCAGAATGAAGGAAAACAATCTGAGATAAATCCTTCCATTTTTCACAACTAGGAACTTCTCTCAAAATTTAAGAACTACAGAAGAATTTACACTGATGGGTCAGAGGATGGAGAAATTGCGGCTACAGCCTTCATTAGTGGAAATCACAACAAAAGTTCGCTTGCCAGATGGTGCACCGATACTCTCAGACAAAATCGGGGTAATATACCATGCCCTGAAATATATTGAAACCAAACATATTTGAAACAGTCATCTTCTCTGATGCACTATCAGTACTTCAGTTTCTGCAGAAAGGAATGTTGAAAAACTCATTACTAAACAAATGTTCTCATCAAACATACCAAGCTGTGTAACTCTCACAATATCATATACTGCTGGTTACAGAGCCATGTCAGTATTAAAGGTAGTGAAAGAGCATATCATGCTGCTGAAATAGCCCAATCTCTACAACCATCTGATTTTGAAATACCATACACTGATCTTAAACCTGGTATAAAATAATCCTTTGTGAGTGGCAGGCATTATGGAATGATGCTGTCAATAGCAAGATCCATGTGATCAAATCTATCTTAGCCAAATGGCTCCATCTTACAGAACCATCTGTAGGGATGAGGTAGTCATTGCAAGAATTAGAATTGGTCAAACTTATAAGACCCACTCCTTCATATTAAAAGGTGAAGACCCACCTCAGTGCATTTCTTGCAATGAACCCATTACTGTGAATCACTTTATGATAGATTGTTTCAATCTCCAACCTACATGTGATCATTCTGCAGTGTTCTGCAGATGAATTAACATTTTGATATGGTAAATGCTTCCTGTATTTAAATTTCTTGAAGGAAGTTTAACTTTTATTCTAAAATATAGTTTGTGTGCAACCCTATTTCCTTTGAATTTTTTAACAAACATGTGTACTGTTAATCACTGTTAATATATTTCATTATCTTATTACCCTTTATGCACACTATTTACATCTCCTGTTGATCAGGAACCTCGCATATTATCCTCACTACCTCATCGTTGTATTTGTACTTTGTTGGTAATAAATATTTTTGAGACATCCATTGTTATTATATAACCTTTTTGTGCCACTGTATAGCCTCACTGTGCTGATGTGCCATAAAATCCACAATAAATCAGCTAACAATCTCTGGAACACGTATTAACTGCTACTGAAATAAGTATTTTCATTAAGGAATGAACAGTGCCAACATCTGGGTCTATTATATTTATTTGATGAATAATGACTCTGAAACATCTTACAACTTATGTGAACTCATTTAGTACTGACATATACTAAAATTGTTAAAACTGATGTCAGAACCTATGAGCCGTACTCTTTAGATATATTTTTCATGATAGTTAAATTTATATTTCATCTTCTACTCTGTTAATTATACTTATGTTCATTATGTTAAGTTCTTCCATTCAGCTTTATTTTATCACTGTATTTCTTGTGTAATATGTACACACTTACAAGGTACTGTAGGTAATATTAAACTATCCCTTCTGTAATGACATTTTTCCTTTTCCTTTTGCCTCTATCATGCTGAAAATTCTTAAAGAAAAGGACACGGTCAAATTTCTGGATCAAGTGATGTCACTTTATAAGTGGAGTTGCATAAGGAGCTGTGCTATTTTTGGTCTGCGGAAATGATTGTCCAGATGCCGCCCAGTACTCATGTTCGTAGATTATACAAATACTTGCCAAAAAAAGTGTGGAAGATACCAGCAGTTCCCAAAATGATTTAAGCGATTTGAAATGTTGGTCATCAAAATGGCAGTTGAAAATTAATACTGATACATATAGTGATCAGAAATACAACATGAAAGAAAATCTGTCTAGGTTGATTAAGAAAAAGGACCATGGAACTAAGCTTTCAAACTTAGGACATACATAGCATACCATGTGTGTATTTGTTTGTGTGTGATTTGGATTTTTAACATAACTTTAAAAAAAATTTCAGTCATATCACTATAATGTCTGTGGTGTACCAGTTTATAGTGATGTCTAGCACTGAGGCATCGTGCAGCAGACATGTAGCATGATGTCCCACCCAGTCACATTATCCTGACACCAGGCCGACCAGTCCTAATACTAACCTCTTAATGCTGATCGCCAAGCGAGGCAACTGTTAGTACCATTTTTATAAGTCATTGGTATGACTTGGCCAGGGTTTGAACCCGCAACCTACCGCATCCGGGTCGGACGCTCTAACCACTTGGCCACTGGAACAGACCATACATTGCATACCGTGTGAAGAAAAACTTAGGACATACAGGGCATACCATATCAGGGATGGTCCTGGCTTTTAAAAAGTTGTCGCCAAAAAAATCGCCAACCTCAATATTTTGTCGCCAATTTTAAAAAAATGTCGCCAGAACAAATAGTGAACATTTTTTCAAGTCTATTAATGTAATAGGCAATGAAAATTTAAAAAGATGGGATAGTTATTACTTTATTGACAACAAGCAATATAGCCATAATGTTACAAAATAAATCATTACATGACTGTTTTACAATGCTTCTATGGTCTTTGCACCCCGCATCACCGTTAGTGCATAGGTATGACTGTTGTCACCTGAAATAAATGCATTATCAAATGTAAAATGTCTTCTTTCCTGACATCTACAGTCTTTCTCATATTTTTAATAAAAACATCAAGTATTAAACAAATCTATATTATGTATATTATTTTCCAAACAATAGTTTTGTATGAAATTTTAGTTAATGACATTTTAATACTAAAATTCTATGATCGTACTTTTAAGATAAGAGACGTATAATGCGACCGTCGATTTCATGCATTCAGGAATTAAATGTCTTCCTCCTCCTCCTCCTCCCCGCCTTATAGCTAGCTTCACAAAGTACATCTCCGTCAACCAGGAGTTCAGAAATTTTATTTTTGCTGCACTTTACATGCTTTGCTTGTAGTGAATTGCTTCCTAAATCCCAAGAGATCACTGAAATGCTGTAGATTTTTTCTCGACAAGCAAACTAAGATCTTCATTCGCACCAATGAAACTTACACGAGTCAACACCTGGCTTTAATGTACCCTATATATAAGCATTAATTACTATCATCAAATTAAAAGAAGGAATGAAGAAACATATTACGGAGCATATGTGTCCCAAAATAACTAATTCGGAATAAATGTTATTTAGTAAGCAGTGTTATATGCATATATGAGTTAACAATAGGAAATAAGGTGGGATATAAAATGTGGGAAATAGTTATCATATGTATGGTAGCTTGAGACCACATTTGAACTGTTAACATAAATTCACACCCATTTATGGCATCACTATTTATAACAAAAGAGGGCATTGTTTATTTGTCAGTTGTTAGTGCTTTCACTCACTGTAGAACAGGCGGTTTCTTTGAAGTATGTCGAAGAGGCTTGAGTCTAACCTTTAACTATTGTGCAGTTAGGGCACAGCTGACCAAAACATGAAATGCAATGGAGGCACGGGGGGGGGGGGGCAATAACGCACTCCACAGGGAGAAACTGCGTGTCCTTTGAGAATTTCACATGTATTTGACCCGAAAAATCAGTGAATATTTAGTGACAACAATGCTTAAATATGCCGCAAAAAAAAAAAAAAACCTTGATGATAGGTCCCAATCTGCATGATTTCATATTTAATCTCCCAGCTTGGTTTTTGAAAAGATTTATTTTTTGCATGACACGCTAGAATAACTGTAAGGTATTAACTAAATTTATTCAACGACTATCTGATTTCTTTGGAAATCTTTCTGTACATTTGAAACTTCAACACAGAAGGGGCATTTTTCGTTGGAACGTATTCAGATTTCTGGGAACTATTGGAATTGAAAGGACTTCTAGGAAATAGGAATTCATTCACCATGCTCTAAGTTAATTTAATTCTTTCACTCGTGTATTTTGAGAAATAAATTATTTTCAATTATTCAAAACTTATTTGTTTTGCTATTTCTTATTGTGTAGTTCAAGTCCCTGGAGTCGTAACACGGAATTGATGGCAAAAATAAAAGATCAATGAGCAAAATTAACATATATTACTTACCCCATCTGGATTCATGTTTGGTGACACACTCATTCTTCAAAATATCACAACCAGTTGTAAATGAATTGACGACTTGTGCATTGATATATATATATATATATATATATATATCACAGAACATCTGCTTTAATTTTGTATCATATCTCAGCCACAGACGCCCAAGTTTCCAGCTGTCGATAAATTTTCGGAAACTTTTGACCTGTTCATCATGATGTGGTGTTGCACTTGAAGCATTACTACCATCACTACATGTTGATGATGTTGGACTGTCAGGTATAACGTCCGGTTCAGTGACTGTGTTATCTGATGAATTTTGCATTAAATCCAAATTTTTTTAATTTTGTTAACTTACTCTTAGGATGAGACGATGAACACGCAATGGTAAACTTTTGTTTACCCATGATACAGTTGCACTCTTGACACTATATAATTCTGATTGAGATTTTTTCCATTTGCTTTGTATTTATGCACAGCAGTCGGTACTTCAGAGGTAATCAGTTTTCTCTGAAGTTTCAGGAAAACTATTTTATTGGTACATTAAAAAAAAACGGCAGAAGGATTAGCCGTCGTTCAGTTAATTGTAATTGTTTCTGTTCACGTCTTCAGAGGTCGGTCGATTGTAGGTATAGTCCAGTAGCATGACTGAGTGTATCCCCAGCATACAGTACTCGGGTCAGACGTCAACATAAGCAGATTATGATGTAACAATGCACTGTAAAGATGGGTTTGTCAATACGAACAAAGGATTTGTTTATGTAACAGATAGATTCCAGTGCATTGTGTATCCAAGTCTGTGGCTTCCTTTCGTGGTCCCTTTGAATGCCTCCACTCCAAATCCATGATTTTATGTACAAATTAAACAGCCAAAAAGGTTGTCGCCAAAAAAATCGCCAGATGGTATATTTTGTCGCCAATAAGGAAAAATAATCGCTATTTGCGACATTGGCGAAGCCCAGGACGATCCCTGCATATGAAGACAGCAAATAGTACATATGGCTTTGTTCAAAGATCCAGAACATGTATGAACAATGATACATTTCTGTCATACATGAGATTTTTCAAGACTATATGTAAATTTGGAAAATGCAGCCAGTATATTGTCACCAATCAACAAGAGGGATATTTATGAAGTTTAAAATGTCCAGAGACATGGAACAAATTGATACAAGGTATGAGAGTTCAGCCTTACCCTGAAAGATGGGATGGAAGTGAGCAAGTCAAACAGAACTTGTCAACTTTGTTGGTGTTTCAGCTAAGAATGTCATTATCTAAATTTAGACTTAACTGTCAATGAATGGGTGTGATCTGCTGGTATTTTTACCAAATCAGTGAAATCTGGTTCTCAGTTTGAACACAATGATAAAATGTATTGTTCTTCAGAAGTAATTCAGCTTAATGGGTAGGAGTTATATAAGTGCATTTAAAATGTGTCACTGTCCCAAAAATCAAACCACCATAGTGCTTGCTAATTAGATTTAATGGTCTTGAAACATTACAAGGGGTAGTTGGTTGTGTCGTGATTTTAAATGAATGTCACTATACTCAGTGAAAGACATTGAAGCTTGAAAAAAAGTAATTATATCATACTTTGCATTCAGCTCATCGCTGCATTGTGAAACTGATACTTTTATTTTACATTGTACTGAATATGTTTTCAGGTTCTCTGTGTGAGTACTATGGAACGGTTCCAATTGATTTAACTTACCACATATTTGTGGACAAATTAGATAAAAATTAAGAGCACTTGCTGAATGTCCTCTAGGTATAGTGATTAGATGTTAACTAAAATAAATTTTTGTATCTCCAAACTGACTATATGTACACTCATGGAATGTGATGCAAATGATCGTGAGGCCCTGGGGGTTGGGGCGAGTGGTCAAAGTACTTGCCTTTACCAAACACTGCCATTTTGTCTCTGTCTGCTTGGGTTGAATTCTCAGGCTTGGCCAATGTGGGTTTGTGAGAAAGCTTGCCAGTAGCTTCCCATGGGTTAGTGGTTCTTACCAGGGTTTTCCAGGAATTCTTCCTCCACCAGTTATACTGGCTGCCATGTATCAGGTGCTGAAAAATGGTGTTAAGCTCACAACAGCAACAAATGTTTGGGACTGAGTGGCTATCTTTGTATACAAATAAAAATGAGATTTTAAGTATGATTTTGATATTTTCATTTGTAACTATTTCTCAATTTATTGAGGGTAATTATAGAGAATTGCTATAAATAAAAGTTTTGAAAACTTGCACATTGCTTGGTATCTTGTTGCATTCAGCTCCCAATCTTCTGTGTCACATGGATACAAGACATGATCTTTGTCATTATGATTTATTATTTGATGTCCAGGATGCTTGGTTTTTGCATTAATTTTACTTCTGCACACCTTCCTAGCTATATACTGCCAAGCAAAAATTATGCAGTAAAAATGGTAAAGGTACAAAATTGTTAAAATCGTTAGGAATATATACCTTCCAAATAACAGTAAATCTGTATAGATAAACAATAAAAGATTTCTTAATAGAATGTAAATTTCTTAAAATTTTATAAAGATGAATTATAAGGGTTTTACAGACTAATTAATTAAAAAGGAATGAATGAACATATATATATATATATACGCAATCTCAGTAGTTATCAACAGTGTATGTGTTACTTATACAGCTTGAAAGTATAGGTTGTGCTCCAAGCTCAAAACCACTAATAATAAATCTTTTCAAGATGCATAATGTATAGTGGACATCTTACTCAAGATTGTAGTTTCTCCCCATGTTAACCAATTAAAACTCAGAACAATGTCATCTACTGAAAATAGTACAGCTTGATTAAGATGTTGCTGAAATTCCACTGACTGCAAAGATACTCTCAGAAATTTCTGATACAGTTCAGAGGGCTAGGAGACTTTACCAGTTCAACGAACTCCACTGTGACATTGAACTTAAAATTAGTTCTGTCCTAAATCAAATGACACAATTTGCATCCAATATGGCCATTGCAATGGATAATTTGAAAATTGTTTTATCGATGAATATCAGTTATGGTTTGAACACTTGATAGTTAAAAAGTAGAAGTTATCCTATCTTGAATTCTTGGATAAGAGGACATCAGTCCCTTTGTTTTGACCGTCTCTTGTCAGCTGTGCAATCACTGTTCTAATTTATATGATGGCTATTTTTCTTTCAGGCAAGTCAAGAACAGAGTGAAGATGCAAGAGAGACTAATGATGGTAAGTCTTTCATCTGTATGATAGGCTTTGTATGTGACCATGGGTAAATTGCACATTGCCTGTTTATGACTTGCATTGCCGCCTTTCTCTATGGTTGTTTTGTTTTGTTTTCTTAGAGGGGTTGGGTGGATGTCCATTGCAGTGTTGATAGGTTTCAAAACTGTGGACAAACCTAGTTTTTGACATCACCAATTTGAAGAACACTACAAATGTTTCTGATATAAATTAAGGACATGACAGAACATTGATAATTCATTCATATAAGAAAGGTATTTGTTGTTCGCTTCAGTCATAGTAGGTTATTACTCAGTTCCTAAGTGAAGGACTTTTCAGGTAATTGGTAAACATTAAAAGCTCTATTACTATATATTTTACAACACAATTACATTGTAGTTGATTGTGATATGAAATAACCAGCCACATTGATTTAGTTAAGTTTCTTATCACTGCCACCATATATGTGATAAGCATATGGGGCTATCTAGGATGTTCAGGAACCTAAAATATTACCCCATCACAGGTGATATTTACCCTTCTTTTTATATTTGATCTTTATAAACCTCTGTATAAATTACACCTGTCTGTTAAGGACAAATGTGAATGGTCCCTCATTTAAATTTAGACAGGTTTTTTCTGCAGCTTACGTCGCTTAGCTTGGCACTGCTGTTAGAAAAAAAAAAATAAACAGAACAGAACTTTATTGATTTGATGTATGCAAAAATGCATATAGGCAATACAATAAATAATTCACATACAATACATTGTCACATACATGAATAACTCTGAATCTAGTTTGGACAGCTTGTAGACTATGTTTCATTTTAAACTAGATGCAGTGCCTTGAGTTTTATTTAAAATTCCCCTGATCTTCGAGAAGCAAACCTAATGATATAAAAAAAAAACTGATCACAGTTATTAAAGACCTTAATAACTATGTCTCCTATTGGCCACAAGAGTCAGTGACCCGTGGAATCAGCTGTATGGTTTCTTTGTTCTCCTACTCCACATGAATGTCAGAATAAGATGTTCTTATCATTTTTCTAGCACAACCTTCCCTCATAACCTTGAAAATGCACAGTTTTGAAGCTCATGCACACATTTAGATGCTAATAAATCACCTGGTCACAAAATGAATTTGTTATGAGAGAATGATGCAAAAGATGGTGCACAGTGAATCAGAGGAGGTCCTTATGAAATCATGTGGTGTCACGTGACATGTCTATACCAAGTCACCCATTGATGTGGAAGGCTCCAGCAGATGCTTAAGTCCAGAACTCAAATAATACAGCCTCTAAGATCAACTCCAACTGAATAAGATTTTGTTTTTGTTTTTTGCAGCAATACGTGATATCCTAATACTACACACTGAAGGTGGCAGGAAAGAGGCATACAGGCTTAAAAGCAATTTGCAATCTGAACCATCATTGAGTGACATCAAAGTGGATGTTATAGATGAAATTGGAGCAGGAGTAGGTAAATTGAGCATAATGGACCAAATTTTGAAGACTTATAGATATATTTTTTTATATTTAAGTGCAGACTTCACAGTAGATGGTGTGGCCAAGTTTAATTCAGAGTCGAGCATACTGGAAGGTCTAGCAAGAAAAACAGGGCGTGTTATACCTATATGGCCATCACAGGATATTAAAAAGAATGGAAATTTCCCTCAATATATTAGAACCATAACTGGAATACAATATTATGACTATTTTGATGAACCACACAGAAATAGTTTCAGAGAAAAAATTAATCGCCTAGTTTCAGAGGGCAGAGAGAAATATCTTAAGGATTAAAATGGGGCATATAGTGTTATCCATGGATACAAGTTTGTGTGAAAGTTGGTAATATTCTGCTCATTGGAGATTTTTGTTGCAAAAAAGGTTCAGTATATGTTTTCCTACTTCTGCTAATGGCAGCCACAATATGTGAATCCATCAAGCCTACTGAACCAGTAAGCTGAAAATGTTTTTGGTCCTGTCTATAACCAGCTGGACCTACATTTCATGATACAAGAGGACAAAGGCCCAAAATGGAAAGGTCATAAATATAAGGATTCTTCCACAAGATTTATAGTGTTTTGTTGATCCTTGATGGTGCGGAGTGAAAATGACGCCAAAGCAGATAATCTGAAAATTGTGTTATTGCTGAATAGTATCAGATTGTTTCAGCACTTGGAAGTCAAAAGGAAGGAATGGTTTTATCACGAATTCTAAGAAATTTTCAGCTAGTAGTGTTAGCCCATTTGAGAGACTCATTATTTTCACAATGCATTATACATATTTTTATGTTCACATTGCACAAGATAATTGTAAATTATATCCTTTATGCTTTACACAGTAAATACTGATTACCATTCTGAATGTTGTTAAATTCAGTGTATTCTGCAAGATGTACTAATATGTTTTTTAAGGTATCATTTTTAAGATGAAGCCACAGTTCTTATCAAAGCACTGAGTATGCATGGTGAGAGGTAGCCAATTAAGGGTGCCAGTATGCAAGATGGGAAAAGGAAGTGTCTACGGTTTAATTCTTTTTTTTTTCTAGTTTACAATTTTCAAGCTGAAACAAAGCATAATTTTTCCACCAATTAAAAATATTTGGAATATTTTCCTCTCAAGAGTCAGGAGTCAGGCTTCTTTGGAACTCATTGAAATGACTGCATATTTTGCTGTGTTCCAAGTCTTGTTACTCTGCCATTCCAAAATTTAAAAGTCATGTTATTAAAGAAAAGAAAGAAACAAAATGTATGAATTCTTCTCTTTAAGCTGAATTGTTTTTTTCTTGATTCATGTTAGCCACTGTGCATAGTAATATTCCTGCATTTTAGAATGGTAACATTTTTAGCTCCATGAGTCATAAAACTGAAGTTTTTAAGGGATGTTGTTTATATATCCATTAGCACATGTTTGTTATCACTACTCCTTAACTTTACAAACTTACATTCTTTCCATGGTTTAGTTGGTATGAAGTGGAAATTTTGTTATTGCTACTCCTCCTGGACATGAGATTTTCACAAGAGGACTTATTATGATGCATGTTGTGCCAATCTGAATGCCAGCAAGGCTGCCACAGCAGATGCCTGAAAATTTTATTATTGCTACTTATTATGAATAGATAGTCATATCAACATGGGGTTTTCACTAAAAGATTTTTTATAATGTCCTGTTGATCCTAAATGGAAATGGTGCTGCTTGCACAACCAGTATGGCTGTCACAGTGGCCATCTTTAAAATCATATCACCACTCCTCTTGAATGGATGGTAATATCAACATGGGGTTGTACTAAAGGACTTTATGACGTCTGGTTAGTCCTAAATGACAATGTTGGTGCTTAGACCTCTAATATAGTCAAACAGTAGCCATCTTGAAAATATTCTCATTATCCCTGAAGCAATAGCAATATCTGCATGGGTTCTTTTACTGAAGATTTTGTGTGCTGTCTATTTGGTTGTAAATGCAAATGGTGCAGATCTGACTTCAAATATGTCCTTCTAAATGGCCTTCTTGAAATCATCTTGTGGCTACTTGCTAGCTGACTGGTCATATCAGTGTTATGTTTTCACCAAAAGACTTCTTTAATATAGTTGGTCCTAATTGAAAATGATGCAAATCTGATATCCATTGTGGTCACCATGGCAGCTATCTTCAGACTCTTGTTCCTGCTAATTTTGCAAAGCATAAAGTATATTTCTGTATTTGGTTTCCACCAGAAGTTTTTAGTCTTGTTGATCATACATGAAAATGGTACAAATCGGACACCCAAAGCAGCTAATATCAAGGAAGTGTACAGTAGATTCAGTGATGGTTATGTAACCCCATATATGAGGTGGAATAGTTGACTCTTCTCTAAATCTTAAGTTACATCATGGCTGGAAGAAATGAATAACGATAACCCAAATGGCATAATTTTTCTAGATTTTGAGAAAGCCTTTGATCTAGTTTTGTATGGTACTCTCCTAAGTTAGCTACATTGTCATATATTTCATGACCATAGAAACATTGTAATGGTTTAATTCATATTTATGTGACAGGAAACAACACATTTATGAAAAATGTCCACTCTATCCCTGTTATATAAGGCATGATGTTCCACAAGGATCTATACCGACTCCCCTTCTCATTCTTTGATTTATAAAATACCTTCTACTCTGTACTTAACATAGAAGTACTGAAATATTTGCAGCTGATACAACAATTTTATCATCATGTAATAGTGTCAGTGTCCTGGAGTGCAATCAGACCTTAACAATAAGTGACGAGTGGTCGAACAAGATAAGATGGTTATAAGTGAATCTAAGACAGAATTCCTATGATAACAAAAAAAAAAAAAAAAAAAAAAACTGTCTAAGTATATAAACATCTCTCTACTTTTGTACATAATCTTGTTTATGAAAAAGTATAATACTGATGTCAGCTTTACCGCTCCAATGGCCTAGTGGTTAGAACATCTGCCTTGGAAGCAAGTGGTCATGTGTTCGAACCCCAGCCGAGTCATACCAAAGACGTATAAAAAATGGTACTAGCAACTGCATCACGAGGCACTCAGCATTGAGACATTAGTGTTTGAACTGGTCAGCCTGGTGTCAGGATAATTTGACTGGGTGGGACATCATGCTACATGTCTGTGGCATGATGCCCCAGTGCTAGACATCACTATAAACTGCCACACTGCAGACATTGGAGCAGTATGATTGAAAACTTGTTAAAGCTATGTTATAAATCCAAAACACTTCATGCCTCATGTTTGCAGAATAGCCTAAAGATATATATCTAAGCCAAAATGATCATTAACTGCCATGTATACATGGAGATCATACTTAAAGTCATTTTCAGACAGTTATGGGACAAATATGTATTGATGCAATTATATCCTCGTACTTTCATATTTTCGTATTTTAGTATGTATTTTTAAAAGTGCTCACTTGTGAACAGTTATTTTCATGGGAGAGAATTCGCATGAAGATTTTATATATATATATATGGATTTTTCGGTTTTGTTTTTGCTTGTAGAGGACCTCAAGGTAGATTAGTTGCATTTCACTACTTGAGTTTCCCTTTTAAAATGAAGACATTATTATTATTAAGTACTTACACGTATACTCTGCATTTACTCCTTGACTGCATGTTTGATGAATTTATGTTGACACTTAGACTGCAACAATGAAATCCATAAAATGTACAAGATTGCGAATTAAAAATAACACTTCTGAAATGAAAAGGTGCCATTATAAATGGAGTGACCACTCATGATTGTGTGCAAGTGCGTTGGAATGAAAAATACAAATAAACTATCCTGGTGTCAGGTCAGGGAGTCTCTGATCAAAGTTCTTGAGATGGACCTCTCAGTAATGGAAACAATTTTTTAAAAGTGCACTTTCAATGTTCCTACCAAGATTCTATCTGGAGAATTGTAGTTTTGTTGTTTGCACCTTTGTATGTAATTTTTTTAAATAGAACAATATCTTTTTTAATCCTAATTGTCTCAGCTGTTGTTTGTCTCATTAGCAGATACAAAGATATAGATGTCAATTTTTCCTGTAGTAACAGCAACATTATCATTTGCAAAATCATTTCTACTATAGTGTTAATATTTTAAGTGTGCTTGTAATTTTATATGTAGTTTGTATCATTGTACAAATCATGTGCTTAATTTTTTGTGTATCTCTCATTTTTATCAAGGGGGTATATCAGGTTAAGCATGTCCATCCATCCCGTCATGTCCAGCTCAGTTGATAGAGCATCAGACTCACTAGCCAAGGGTCATGATTTCATGGTCTTAAATTAAGTAAGAGAAGAAAAAAACAAAAAAGTGAAGTAAAATTCACCAAATTCTTTGTTTCTCTAGAACACAACATAAAAATTTAAAGTGAAGAAACAGCATTGTGAATTAAACCCCAAATAGTCCTCAGACTTTTATCCCAGGTACAAAAGTATAGAGTGCTCAGAATTCTAGTATTGTATGTGCTGATGTGCCAATAGTTTTAGATGTGTCAGTGAATCTCTAATCTTGCTATATCACTATGATATAGCCTAGAATGTCTTTGAATGAATTCACAAGAAACCTTAAGCAATGTCTTAATCAGATAAGTCAATGAGCACTTGTAATTCTAATGAATAATATAAATAATTCCTCTCAAATTATAAATGAACACAACTAAAAGACTGATTCCACTAAATAGATCTTAAAATAGTAGTGTATAATTCTGATGCTAACAACTATATATAATTTCCCATTTGTTACAATATCCATTTCTGAAGAATAAAAAACTTATCATTTTAATAGAAAATTACTCCAAACTGTAAACAAGGTCAGGTATGTTTACTAATGAACCTGACAAACATAAGTTAGACGAGAAATATCCAAGTAGAAAACCAATGTACTGAACTAAAATCCTAATAAACATGTTTACAAATATTATCTTAAGGTTTAGTTTACAGTCATAGACAAAAGTTAGCTATGTAAAAACGACCCTCAGTATCATGTAGCCATGATGTGCTCATAGTATAAACCACCCATTCATCCCATCATGTCCCACCTGTCATGAATTTTGTTTCTACATAATAACTTGTGAAGCACTTAATGGATTGAAAAAATATTAGAATGAGAGCTTTATCCACTACAGTCCTAGGTCGAGTTCAGTTTTAAATTTTTTATAGCAGAATTTGCACCATAGTGTAGGGGTAACAATGTCAAATAAACATTTCTAGTTCTTCCATAAAACTCTAATACAAATACATGATTTGAAGTCAAGAAAGTTCACAAACATGATTGAGCATAGATTTGTCCTTACCAAAATAAAAAAGAGAAATGGTCACTTTCGGAGGCAAAAATGGTAAGGACAGAAGAAACTCAAGGACCAGCAAGTTTTCAGAATAGCAGATGTTGAACACTTTACCTGCTAAAGTTAACATTGTATGGAAACCATCCTTAGGAACCAAGAACAGTGCAATTTAAGAAATGCTTCCAATTTGCTGGTATAGTTATGTGGAAGAGGTTTCAATTGCATGTCAGATCTGCTGAAAATAGTTTGGTATTTAAGAAGAAGTATCATGTCCATGTACATATTACTAAGAGAATTTAGTGCTTCTAGTAAACACTAAGGACATGTTCAACAAATTGCAGTTTGCATGTTAGTATTTATCTTTTTATTATATACGTCATTACATTTTCTTCTTAAGAGGGAGTCACACAAGATTAGACTTTGTCTTGATCAGTCATCTGGTATAAATAAAGTACTATTATTATTGATGTTGTTATTATTATTAATAGCAATAGTAGTAATATTACTATGCATTCATGCTTGCAGTGTTTCATACATAATCTAGACTGAGATGTTATATCTAATTTTTGATAAAGGGAACTGAAGCATTATTATTATACAAAACATAGACTGAAGATTTGAAAGAGTTTTCTCAAATTAGTTTATACTTGACCAACTACAGAAAGAACAAGAACTGGTTTGGATAGTCTAGTGATCAGGTACTCACTTTGAACCTCTGTGGTTTCAAAATTGATTATTGGTTCTAGCATATGCAGTGTTACATTGTGGCCAATACAAGATAAGTAGTCTTGAGGTTTTCTTCTTCAAATACGTTACCCAAACCTAATACATTAGGACAACTGCTACTACTACTACCTCGTTTATCCAACACTTCGAGGGTAACATGTTTTAGCTAAGAATCTAAAAGTTGTCTGGCCACATAGATGGCAGTTACATAGACTGATCTCCCCTTAATAACGGGATTGGCACCAAATCCCGTGAATTCTTCAGTTTTTCTTCCACTCATGCTGAGTAGCATGCTTTCTGCAGACAGAGAAGCCTCATAAAATCCATACAAATATTTTGGATGTTTTTTAACCTTAAAGCAAGTTATAGGATTTTCATCATTATTGGGGATAATACTCTATAAATTTCCAACTTTTTTGTTTTTTCTTTCATGAGTCACGGAATTGCTTATACTTAATGTATTTGAATTATACCTGAACTAAAATGTATTCGGATTTTGTTTCCATGTACAGCTTTACGGGGAAGTGGTTTATGTATGTCTTAAATTATTTCAAAATACTGAGGTTCATCCGATGCTGCGCGAGCAAAATGCTTGTACTGAGAAAAAATGATAACCTTAAGCTCTCTGGCCGTGGATTGCACCATAGCCAGGGTAACTACTGGCTCGAGTTAGACAGTAACATCACAACATAAAAGTTTTGTCAGGAAGCTGCCCACCTTACGGGAGCGATTTTCAGCTATAGAGGTAGGCGAAGTATAAAACTGCCTTCTGTTTTCGCTATCCATATTATGCGATCAAATTGTTTGATATATTGGATGTTGCAGTACTTATTCTAAATTTATGAGATAGACCTCATTCATTTAAATGCTGCATTATTAAAGAATGAAACAATGTTCAAGTTCTTTTAGTTCTGTAAGATTATTCTTGTCAGATACAGGTTCATATACAAACTGGTTGTTATAATAATAATCTTGTACAGTCGTTCAAAAGAAGTGATATAATATGTGAATGTAGAAAGCACCTTCACGTGTGTGCATGCATAACGCACATCACTGCATTTGTACATGTTTGTGTCTCAAGTAGTACATGGCTTTAGTCATATTTTCAGGGAAGTGACTGTATTCGGGATGTGACTATGAGCCTGAATTTGGGGGTGTGACTTTGTGTCTGGGTTTTATGGAGGTGTGATTTTGGCTTTAGAGCTAATATCTTCAATGCAGAGTCTTAATACTTTATAGAGTTTTGTATAACCTTTGTGCTGCTGTGGCTGGTGTCGTTGGCTCAGAGGAAGATGGTTTTCTCACGATGAGGGACCAAAGCTTCAAGACTAATGGGTTTACAGTGAACAAGGACTCTAGAGGGATACTTAGGCAAACTGAGAGGGGTAGGCCATGCATCATGGCCACTTATTCATCCGACAGAGCGGTGGGGTTGAAGATAATTTGTGGTCGTCAACTGGACACAACAAGTTATATGTTCCATTGTTTAATTTTATTAGTATTGCTAATTGAGCGAAATAGTATCTGTATTCAGTATCAATATTTCAGTGAAAACATACACTCCTACTTGTGGATGAATAGTATTCTTATCTGTACAGATTCCTACTTTATACAAACAGCAGGCTAGTTATATCGTGAAGCAACACATGATGGTTACTCTCCTTCACATTCTCAGTCTCTTGTCAACAAGGACATGTCCGACCTCTTACCATTTCAAGATTCTGGTCATCTAAGCCTTGAACTCAACACTAAAGTAAGCAGAGTATGTCTTCCACATGAGCAAGAATAGCAGCGGGGGGTGGGTGAAAAGAGGGATATGACGGCAGAGCAGGAATTTTCCTTGTGAAAAACAAATACACAGGGCCCCTTTTGTGTAATAGGCCCTTGTAATAAAACTTGTTACTAAACACCGTTACTCAATTATGAGGCCTCTATGAAACTGTGTTATGTTTCAATGAGGTATTATTTTATTTAACGCCAATTACCCAAGCCAGACATTAAAAAGACGTTTTTTGTGATATTATTTACAAAGGGGGTGAATAGTTGTTATTGTAGGGTTTAACGCCATTTTTCAGCACAAGATAGGCTATACATGACGGCCAGTATAAATGGTAGAGGAAGAACCCGGGAAAACCCAGGAAAGAACCACCGATCCACGAGAAGCTACTGGCAAGCTTTCTCACATACCCTCATTGGCCAAATCCGAGACTCGAACCCACACAGACAGGTGAGATGGCAGTGATCCGTAACAGTGAGCGCTTTAGACCACTCGGCCACTCAGGGCCCCTGGGGTGAATAGAGGAATAGGGCAGTCAGATTTTGTGAATATGACCATAAAAAAATATACAAGGTCCTGTTTTCGTAACTGGCCCTTGTTATTAGCCATGTTACTTATTTCTGAGGTCTTGTTATTATTTTATTTGATGTCATTGGCCCAATCCTGGCTTTAAAAAGGTGGCTATGACTTTGGGGGGGGACCCAAACCCACCTCCCATCAAGGCCCCTGTTTGCAAAACGGTTGCTCAGAAAAATGCTATTTGACTCATTAATTATCCACAATCCGAGACTTGTACTATCCATTAAGTGGCGTCGACCTTGAGGGGGACCCTCAAGGCCCCATTGCAAGAATGTTGATTTTAGCTGTGGCAATGCTGAATTATTAATCTGAGCCTTGTATAAAATAGCAAAAGAAAATTACTGAGACCAGGCTGATAGATGCTGAGTTAAAGGTAGCGCGGTCCTACTCACCTACTTGTGATTGTAACAGGCGTTGACGCATGTTAATGGAGTACAGTAGCACTTCACTACCATATGCTGTAAATTTTATATGACAGTATATATCTTCCAGTATTTAAGTTTGAAAACGTTTCTAACCTTGTACTGAGTTAAATAGATAATTTTTAAAAAATAATGATCATAAACAAAGCAAACATTTTCTAATTCTGTTATATTTATTGATATAAATTTTGTATCAACAGCACAAATTTTGTAAGTAATTGTCATGTATTTGCCCGTTGTGGTCCTGTCATTTTTTCCTCCCAACACTTAACGTAATTAAATATTTTTATAAACTGACACGAGCATGTTTCGCTGTCAAACAAAAGGAGAAAGAATTAACAAATAAGAAAATTCAACCTTCATTTAGGAAGACATTTGTATAAACTTACACTAGCCGTAATTAAATATTTTTAGAAACTTACAACATTGTACAAATAATGATAAGAAGAAAATGTTTTGAGAAAATGCATGATTTAATATTTAACGTAATTCACTATAGTTATATATATCTTTGCAGTGTTTAGTAGGACCGATACTTCTGTATATATAGTATGTACGCTGTATCAATAATATACCACGAGTTGTGCAAGCCTCGTTTCGTTTTAATGAAAAATTTATACATCTTGTATATTATTGATACAGCGTACATCTTATATATATATATATATATATATATATATATATATATATATATATATATATATATATATATATATATATATATGTGTGTGTGTGTAATTTAATTATTTGTTAGTTTTAAATTTATTTTATTTTATTTCATTACATGTTTTTGTAATGATAAGTTTGTCTACTGGATTTGACTTTTTTTTTAGAAATTCAATTCAGTTCTGTTTGACCTGATAAATAGCCAGTAGTTGAAACATTGTAGCTAATTGCTGACCTTGATTCAGAAATCAGATTGAGTTTGGTGTAAACAACTTTTTTATTTTTCATTTCTAGGGTGAGAACCATTGATTTTTAGCCTTGGCTATACTGGAGTACGTGATTTTAGGATTGTAATGTTTTTGTGTTGTACTGGGAAAATGATCATGTGACCCCATCCGGGAATCTGTTTTGCGTCTTAACTAAGTGTATAACTCTTTTTTTCATAAGAAGTAGTCAGTTGTAATTTATAACCTTTGAAGCTCAAAGGTGTTTTGTTGTGACCAGTTTGAGTTGAAGTTTTCTACTTTGTTTGGAATTAGTAACTTATTTTCCCTGGAAAATACTAGTGCTCATCAGAATTCTTGGACAAAGGCATTTATCAAAATGTATTCAGAAATTCTAAACTGAAATATTATTTCTTTGTGATTCAACAAGGAACTGTTGACACAACAACACTGTGAAGGTTACGGCATACGTCATCGCCTTCCATCTTGGAATTTCATCGGGATTCGGACTGTGATTCACTTATGACTTTTATTTGATAGAACTTATATTGTTTAATTCTTGGATTAATTTTGGATTTGATTCATAAACCGTAAGTCCTTTTTCTTATTTTTACCCCGTTTTTTTAGGGAAATAATTTGTTAAATTTTACAAAGATTGTTGGCTTCACTCTTTTCTTGTTACTTTTGTACGAGCCTAGACACATAACAATATGTGTGTGTGTGTGTGTGTGTGTGTGTGTGTGTGTGTGTACCATGAGATGTATAAATTGTTCATTAAAAGGAAAAGAGGCTTGTAGAGTTTCCTTTTAATGAAAAATTTATACGAGTGGTATATCATTTATACACCTTACCTACTGTACAAATAGTTTATTTATATCACATACAAATACATATATTTGCCCTTTGAACGAAGTTAATATGTACTACAGGCAGCTGTGTATTGACTGAGTGAATGAACTCCTCACATCCCCGAGTGTGTCCACTACAAAATGTAGTTCTATGCCTTTTGTGGCTATTCACTATCACCTTTGCATATTAATAAGTTGACTGTTTCTTTTTTAGTTTCTATTTTTCTTTCACATTTGATTAAATCAATTTAATACAAACTTATGATTTAAACATGAAAGATGGTTTTGATAATAAAAGTTGAGCACTACAAACACTTTGTTAGCTACGCCGTTCGCATGAACGCAAAGCCATTCACCTACTGGCTCATAGAAATTAATGTAGAATAGAAACTAAATGAAATGATGAACCAACATGAGGTAATTAAAATATTTTAATATATTTACAGTTGATCTAACTCATTATTCTGCTTTAGTAACAGTACCACCGACCATAAACTAACTCTCTCTCTCTCTCTCTCTCTCTCTCTCTCTCTCTCTCTCTCTCTCTCTCTCTCTCTCTCTCTCTCTCTCTCTCTCTCTCTCTCTCTCTCTCTCTGGTTTATCTTAACTTTTACCATCATTCGTAACTCCAGAGATATCGTGGGATGACACAAATGAAAATCCTTTTCGTTCGTCATTTCATAGATTTTAGCCCGTGTCAGTCCACAGAGAGTCAGAGAGTTGTTGTTGCTGTTGGGTTTAGCGCCATTTTTCAGCACACGATATGCTATACATGGCGGCCAGTATTAATGGTGGGGGAAGAACCCGGGAAAACCCTGGAAAGAACCACCGACCCACGAGAAGCTACTGGCAAGCTTTCTCACATACCCACATTGGCCGAATCCGAGACTTGAACCCACGCAGACAGAGGTGAGATGGCAGTGATCCACTCGGGGCCCCCCAGAGAGAGAGAGAGAGAGAGAGAGAGAGAGAGAGAGAGAGAGAGAGAGAGGCCTTTGGACATTTTCATATTTAATTACAATAATCAATTTTTAGAACATTATAATATGATTAAGAAACAACAACAAAAACAAAACATTAAATACATCACAGTATGAGTACCACGTAACCGAGGAATTTACTGTATAATGTCAACATGGTTTGCAACTGTGTGTCATTGATAAACACTGTAGATAAATCTCAAGAACAGTGCACACGTATCGTTACGATGAACCATATTCTTGTAGTTTACTTGGTGTAATTTCTATTTCAAGGTTTAATCCAGCCCAAATTCCTTTTCTCTCTCACTCCACATTTCTGCGTAGTTTGTCCGTTATGCATGAGAGGGGAGGGGAGAAGAAGAAAGGATTGTGATGAAAATGTGTACTATATTAAATTCATTTAGAAAACGAGTATTAAAATATTTTTATCATTATTTTCATACGTCACTAATGATTAATGTGTGGAAATTCATCATTGATCTAGAATCAACAGCAGTTGGTCGCTAGAATGATTATATATGCGTATTATTGCGCCATGGGTGGATCACAATTTGATATACCAATAGTATTGGTATATCAAATTGCTTTATACCAACACTTTAAATGCCATGTTATTTTTAATGTATGGTGTGTGTGTGTGTGTGTGTGTGTGTGTGTGTGTGTTCCCGCAATCATCAAAATACCAACTTTCATATCTACTAAAATATTCCCCCTTTTGATAGAATGCAACTTTAGTTTTTTATCTCCAGATTTATACTTAATTTCCATTTGTTGCAGTATTACATTAGTTTATTTAGAAGTTTTTGAAGCTCAGCAACAGTTTCGGGGAAGGCAACCAAGTCATCTGCATACAATAGTATAAAAAAATTACCAAATTCTGCGATACACCGTTATTCTGGTCAGAAAAGTGTGTCTTAAATCGTTTATAAATTATCAAAATAAAATATGTGATAAAACACAACCTTGCCTTACCTCGGCTGGGCAGTTAAATATTTATATCAAGCTATTTGGCGTTTTCACACAATCTTTCACATATGCATATATGGGTTTTGGTATAATAAGCATTTTGCTACTATTTGCATTTACTAATTTATGATAAAGTGAGTTTCTTTCATGTCAATACGGACAAACGCTTTTTCATAATCAACATAATAATAATGATAATAACAATAATAATAATGATAACCGTATTGAGACTTCACATCGAGCTTTCATAGTTGTACATTCCACTGTTGGTTATACTAATACACACACGCCACTCATAAGGATCTTGCCCCCAGTTTTTAAATCATCCGATGTCAACCAATCACACTTTGCATGCATCCAACACTTGCACTTATCATAAATAAAGGAACAAATACTACGATTAAGACCACATACAGCACAAGGCCAAATCGGTATTTTTTTTTTTTATTTTTTTTTAGTATTTTTTTTTTTTTGTCTTTTTCGAGCAGAAACTAGTCATTTTGTAATTTAAACTTAAATAAGCTGCTTGTTAAATATAAACAATAAATATAATTTAGAGAGATGTAAAAGATATTCAATGAAGCTAAGGAGTAACTTTTTTTAATTGATATACCAATTTTTACGTATCCCCTAGTATTAATAGGTATCATTTGATATGTTAGTTATTCAAAGATATGCAGGCGTTACATTTTGGGGATTTACTTCTCAAGTTAGGGATGATAGCAATACTTTGATGACTTTGCATGATTTTGTCTGTCATTTTATGACATTGTGTGCATGTGTGAAAAACAGCCATTTCTGTCGATAATTTATGGGAATATGTATTTTTTTAAAAATAAACATGTTAGTTATGATTTTGTCAGGATTTGTGTGCCTTTGTTATGCTTTGTCAAACATCGACACACTTGAGTTTGCCAACATATGCTTGATAACTCAATAAGACGTATTTAGAGATACGGCATTTTATTTCCGTAGTTTATCCAAGTAACTCATAAAAATACAAAACATTTCCAATACGATTTTGTCTGACTTTGTTATTATCCAAATTAATTAATTGCCTGATTCGCGGTCTATTAATGGGGTACCCTAGTCTTTCGGTTTGGTTGATTTATTCATCTGATATTGCAACATAAATACACCTTCCTAATCTGACGTTTTCTGGCTTTGTGTACCTTTTTATGTTCTGTCGAATATAGACAAAAGTAGATAAAAATTGATAACTCGTTATAACATATATTGGAAATTTTCATTTTCTGTCCATAATCAGTCAAAAGAACAATTTATAAAATAATAACAAACATTTCAAATACGACTGTGTCAAGACTTTATCAATACTTTATCAATGTTCGAATTAAAACTCTGTCACCCAGTTTTCGGTAATTATTTCGACATAATTATATTGAAAACTAGTCTTTCGGTTTGGTTAATTTATTCATCAATATAAATAACAATATACACTTTTTTTTAATTTGACTTTGCATGGCTTTGTGAGGCTTTGTATGACCTTGTCAGGCTTAGAAGTATTTAGTACTATTCGGCATTATCTCAAACGCATGTGTATTTATATAGTCAGTGTGAATGTTCCCTGATTAATAAACTGTTGTTTTGAAAGGCACTGTTCAGACAGCGAATATCAATTTTATTAATTTTCTGTTCCAATGTAGTTAAAAACGGTGACATTTGTCGTATGATATCTATCTATCTATCTATCTATCTATCTATCTATCTATCTATCTATGTCGTTTAAAGAGAATAAAGGACATATGGAAGGAAAAGCGGTTTCTTAATTGATAAAATAATTACTATAACCGACTTTTCTTGCTTTTATCAGGTAAATTTTAATTCAGGTACGAGGCAATTTCATCTACAAAAAGATTGAAAATGAAATGCTCCGTTTTTGTATTATGTCTCATCAGTTCTTCCCATACGTAAAAGCCTCAGCCAAGATGAATATATACGAAGAAATAGTCTGTGAAATACAGCATTGTCTTTGATGCAAGTAATCAATTATCAATAACACGCTCCTGTAACAAATAGAAAAGAAAAAGAAAATAATCGCAAGAATATACTTAAAATGTTAGAAATCGACGCAAAACAACGTCGATTATGTAGATGAATCTTGTGATTATTTCGTGTGATACATATAGAAGACAGAATTACATAACCTTTTATAATTCTATTTAACGTATGTTAGGAAACAGTAAAATGGTGAGTATTTTCCACCATTTATTGTATTTACTTTTGTTCCGGTATTTTCGGTCTGTTCTGGCAATTTCAGTTTGTTCCGGTAAATAGTTGGATCGATTTTAACCACGTAGTAGATGAGTATATTCTGAGAGAAAATCAAGAAAGGATACAAAAAGAAGAAGAAAGAAATAAATTAAGTGTAAAAACTAGGTCTGAAACAAAATAAGAAAAAAGCTGAGTCAGAGCCACTCCAGCAGCGCTCTCCTGATCCTCAACCAGATCCGAACTACGAACCACCTGAAGAAGCAACCGTAAGTGGCCTTGCCATTCGCGATCGACATCGGTAAAAAACAAACCTCGCCGGTGATTCAAAATAAACTTTGTCCAGATAACATCCTCGCTGATGTTGCTAGACTAGAAATTCTGATTGTTGGAAGACAAGCCGGCAACAATTCCCATTAAATCATCAATGAAGCAGCCGCTATTTATCAACGTTTATTTCCCGGTGGCGTCATGGACAGCAGCATCTATCGGGCATCGATCGATGAAATTACCGACGATTTATCAATTAGATCAGCGATAGCAGAATAACATTATTATACACAACGCCGAACGTGGACCTGAAAACGTCAGAGTGAATAGTTCACGATTACCAGTTTATAGCGCGATCTACGGAGATGGACTCGGCGATGTTATTCAAGGTTTATTCAGAAGGATAGTACCAAAAGCTATCCCGATTGTGGAACAATTATAAAAGCCATCGAAGTTGTTCGTGATAAGAGTATTGGCACTGTTGGTGATGCTGCTGATAAAGCATTTTCAGCAATCAGGGACAGCATCGCACTATTATATTAGTATGACGCAAACCGAGCATTCCAATAAAACTACCCAGCACCCAAGTGATGCCAGCAAATATCAGAAAAATAATAAATCAAGCCGCAAATGAGCAGTTGAAAAAATTAGCTGGTGGACCATCTCTGACAAAAGAAGTCTCAGCCGAAATACAAAATAAAATATAACCGCAAAACTAAGAGCGAATAGTGGTCTGGCCCGTCGTCGTCGGTGATACTGATCAGTGTTAGAACATCGTTTTAGACAACAAAGAATATAATAAAAAGGTTCAAGCGTGTATCTGATCCCGCATTTGAAATGGATGCACCAGTACTCAAGGATGAGTCTGTGCGTGATAATAAGTATTATTCTTATGAAGTACGAAAACCAAACCAACGTGGACGAATCGAACTACAAGTCTAATATTCATCCAGATATTTTCTACCCGCCGAGGCATTCATTGAAGTTTAGGGTAGACTTGAGAGATAACAAAAATAAATACGCTGCAGATGACAAATATGGATTTGTTAATAATGGTATCACAGCATTATTTAAAAGTGCCGTGCATACGATTCGTAGTCGACAAATCGAAGTATTTCACAATGACGTCGATGTTGCTACGATGATTCTCGGTCTTGCAAGATATTCCGATGATTATTCAAGGTCTGCTGGTCTGTTCTTAATGGATATTACTGACCACACTAACCATACATAGTATGACGTAAGACGACCAAGAAACTTCTCCGGCGCCGCTGGCGTCGACGTAAACCCGGTAGTCCATGGCGGCAATCCAGAATTTCTGGGATTTGTAACGCGACGATCTCAAATTGATGCTCAAGGTAGATTCAGCTGTTTGATACCTTTGTCACATATCTTCGGATGCTGCAGACATGTTAGAAAAGTTATCTTTGGGGCCAAACATACGGTTGAGTTAGTTCGAAAGACCACTGAAAACAATGCAGTCTGGCGAGATAATGCTGCATCTGCTGGTAAAGTAATACTAATAAAACTTGAGATGTGTATGCCCACATTAACTCAGTGACAGAAGAAACGCGGTTCTTATCGTTCATGAATAGTGGTGGTAAGTCAACGTTGTCATGGTTGACAATGACTACAGACTCATTTGCATTTGCATGGCAGATTCCATCTCAATAGGGAATTCAGCACCACGACGCGTATTTGTTGTGTTTGAAGGTAACACAAGATTAGAAAATCAAGAAAGAAACCCAATGGTGTTTGACAGATTAGCAGTGACTACGATTCATTAAGAATAAACGGACACTATGAACCATCCGATGACATAATACTGGGCTTCGAACAAAACAAGGTAGCACGGGCATCTCATAGTCTGATGAGATTCATGGGGCGTGATCAGAATATTGATTCTGGTTTGCAGGTGTCTCATCTTGAGTTTTCGTCGTTGTATCCAAATCTATTACTTTTCGTTTGAACATCTGGATTTGTTCAGACAATCTGTCGTTGATATACACGTGCGAGCTACTGTTAATGATATAGCTGCTGGTCCTGGTGGCCACAGAGCAATCTCTGTCATGTTGTCAGACAAAACAATGTTGCTTGAAGGTGTTGGCGGACGAATGAGTCGTTGATCAGCCCGTAGAAAACGTGTTTTCCAAATATGTAATTAGATCATTCATGATGTTATAACTTCATTATGTCAACGTTACTCTGACACCCAGTCAGATTAAAAAACTGCAGTCGGCATCAAAAAAGAATTCTGGAGCAAACATATCTCTGAAATCAGCGGTGTTTCAAGGTCCAAATAAATTATCTCTGACTGAACGTCAACCTAAACACTACAGTGACGTCAAGAAATCAAAAATTTGCGTGCAACTTGATCTTTCTGCGAATGCGATCAACGATACAGCAAAGAACGGCGGTATATTTCCGCTTCTAGTGGCAATACCAGCGGTGCTTGCCGCTGCAGCTCCAGTTGTTGAAAAAGCAGCTGTACTTGGTGCCATTGGAACAGCTGCCGCAATGGCATTAAAAAAGGCAACCGGACATGGTCTAAAGACCGCAAAAAAGGGGCGGAGTCTATGATTACCAGCAACGTGGTACGGTCGAAGTCTGATATTGCCGTGGACGCTTCTCTAAAGCTTTCCATGTCCAGCTTTGATTTACTAGATGCTGCTAGGCAATTAAATCTTTAAAAAAAACTTCAGAGGTGTTTTTATGCGTGACCAGTTACTGGAAAAACCAACCCGTGTTGAAACTGGTATCATTAATCTCGATGGCCGTTCTGGTCCTGGTACTCATATGGATTCATACGTGGTTGATCCACTCGGTGTTGTTTATTTTTATTCGTACGGATTGGCACCACCGAGAGAATTTTTACAGTGTATCAACAAAAAGATTAACACTCGTTAACGCTCCGATCTGGTATTCAACATTACCAACACAGAAATTAACGGATCTACCTATATGGGGTCCAGAAGTACTTGCTGTACTTAACGCGGTATCATGGTCACATAAAATCTTTCATGAGTATACCAGCAGACGGCATCGTTTTAAACAAGTTTAATAATTTATAATTGTAGATATTTACGGAACATCTGCTACACGTAAGTGCCAGGGTGAAGTTGATTTGTCTGCGTATGTGACGCGAGGTGAGCTTGCTGACCTTATGCGTCTCGCCGGGGTTGACCAGGATGAAGTTGTTGTTTTTCAGGATTAGCAAGTACGGTTAAAGACGAGCAATATTAAGTGGGCCGATATTATCCTGCGAGTTTTAGGTGCAATCTACTATAACATCGTTTTATTTACCGGCGACGGAAAAAAAAACCCCATAAAATTCAAATATATCAATCGCAGAGTTGCCGCAATGGCATTAAAAAAGTCAAACGGACATGGTCCAAAGACCTCAAAAAAGGGGCGGAGTCTAAGATTACCAGGAACGTGGTAGCGTCGAAGTCTGAGATTTCCGTGGACGCTTCTCTAAAGCTTCCCATGTCCAGTTTTGATTTACCACGATAACATCGTGGTATTTACCGGCGACGGAAAAAAACCCATAAAACTCGAATATATCAATCGCAGAGTTTCGTACACATGTTCAGATATCATGTGGTTCAGTGACTGGTTTACTCATCATGACTGGAAATAGAATTGCTGGTTTGGGAGAACCGAAATTATTCGGTGACGCTGCAACGAAGAAATACCTGGACGACAGCAACGTCGCGATAAGGACCGCGTTAATTACAACGAGTGATAGAATAAACACACTGCAATCTGAGTATGATGTTGATGTAGACGCGTTTATGGGCCATGTCTCAAAATATCAGATTCTTCTTCAAGTCACCTATGATTTCTTTGGAAAACGAATACCTGCCAGAACCAAGCTCGTTGACCTTCGCACAGTGATCTAGTCAATGCTAAAACCTCAATCGAAACGATTAAAAAAACGCTCGCAGAAATATCAAGATCGGTTAAAGGATTTGATGAAAAGATAAACGTGTTGGAAATACAATCAAATAATATATAGTATAATGTTAATAATATTCAACAAGAGCTAGGTAGAGTATCAGCGGTAGCTAATAGAGTTAGCTGGAGACAGGACACTATGAGACTGATGAAAAGATTACAGAGATAAATACTATGATTATAGAGATGAATGCTAAGATTGATAATCTGACCACTAGAGTAGATGCTATTCAAAGCCGAATAATGAGAGCATCTATAATCGATTCACATATCATTAGATATGACCGATTTTAACAAATCTACCATAATAGGTAAGGAGAGGTTTATCAATGGATATTTTATGATATCAATCGCATATTTTTGTTATGAGAAGATGATTCTGATTATAATATATTTCAAAATAAAACGCATATAACAGGTCTTGAAGTGGGTCTTGTAGTGGATGGATATGGGTTGACTATTCCATCCCCACAAAATTCTATCATTTTCAGGATAAATGATCCGCAAGGCATTAAAATAATATCTAACTACCAAGATTTACAGCAGTTTATAAGAGAATTGATGTCATTGTTTTCTCCCGAGAGAATTAAATAAACGTTTATCAGAAGCATACGGGTCATACACAACAGTTGTTTTAAACAAGCTAATAGTTTATAATGGTAGGTATTTACGGAAGATCTGCTGAACACAAGGGTCCCAGTGATATTGATCTGTCAGCGTATGCCACACGAGTTAAATTTGTTGATCTTATGCGTCTCGCAGGGGTTGGTCCTGATGAGGTTGTTATTTTTCAGGATCAGCATGGGCAGCTAAAGATGAACAATATCAAATGGGTCTATATTATCCTGCGAGTTTCAGGTGCGACCAACGATAACATCATGGTATCTACTGATGGTGAAAAAATCAAAGACTCATGCGTATCAGTCGGAGAGATCTTTAGACGTGTTGTTAAAACCGGCGTTACAGTGACTGGTGGACTCAACATGAGCGGAAATAGAATTGCTAAATTGCAAGAACCAGAATCAGACGACGACACTGCAGGGAAGAAATACGTGGACAACAAAGACATTCCGATAAGGACCTTGTTAATAACAATAGTGATGAAGTCGCTATATTCAGAGCTGAATATAGCAGTCACGTGACCGAGTTTACAAATTTTCACAGAAGAATAAATAAACTCAACAATGATTTCTTCGGAAAACCAAATGTCGTTGACATTAAGCTCTCTGAAATTCGCTCACGACTTGATTAAAACGCCGAAAAAAAAGATTACCGCTGGTGTTGTTCATACAATTTCGTTCATCAACGCGGTATACACAGTAGCGTCTAGACCAGCAACAAGGTCACAACAAAACAGCTCTATCCAACATACCGCTGAGGTCACCGGTGTGTACAGGCTCTCCGTGTTTCGCGCTGAGCGATTTAGGATATTTACGACGTATCCATGGCGTCATTCCAACGACAGATTTTCCGGAACAGGATCGGTCGTGTTAAATCAAACTACCTAGGAAACATTCATACTGGAACCAGCAGATAAAGATTTTACCGCAACGACGCTTTGATTGTGTCTGGAATTCGTCGAATAAACACCTCACTTGGTAACTTAGTATATAACATGCTGAATCCCACACAGTCCTTTCGGTATAATCAAGCATGTGGGTGGAATATATAATTTCTTACAGGTACACATGCACATATAAGTATGACACTCTTTAGGTCATTTCGTCTTCGATTCTGAAATAGATGTACGGCCTGATTTCTTGTTCGTGTGTTAATTAAGAGGTAATTTCTATTACCCTGGTGCCTTATATATATATATATATATATATATATATATATATATATATATATATATATATATATATATATATATATGGCAGCATTGAAATAATCTTAAAATAATAATTGTACCAAATGGGCACAATTCAATATTAGTACTGAAATGGAACATATTATAAAGAAGACAAATTAGATGCATCATTTGCATATTGTCAAACATATTTAAAATCTTAATTAATGGATAACTCACAATATTTAATCCATTACATATATTAAAAGTGAAATAAAACAGTCCTTATTTCTCTATACGACTTCTGCTGGTATAGGTTCAATAGAGACACTTGTAAGTTGATTATCCAGTTTTTTTTTGTATCTTGTTATTTGTCATTTTGCTTTGATTTTTATGCGTTTGAAACGGTATATAAACTGTTGCTAGAACGTCTCTGAACTATTCAAGTTACGACGTCATTTCTTTATGTAATTTTGTGTAAAGCATTCATCTCTTAGAATCCAAAGTGATTTAATGACCTGAATTTGCTCTGAAGAATCAATAAAACCCAACCGAAATTTATGTGCTCGTAAAGCTTATTAAGGCAACGAGCACTCATATTTTGATAGACAGCCACTTAAGGGAAACAATATACCACTTGTAGAGCTTGTGTTTCTGAAATATAACTTTTGTGGTCACCGTAGACAAAAAGCAATTTCCAGTCTAACGTTGATTTTCTTCATCCACAAGTTTCAAGTGTTGACCATTTTTGCCCAAAACCTGACATCAGCCATTCTAGCTGAAAAGCACACAATTTGGTCGACAAACACGTGAATTTATTATGGTTCTTTCAAGTAATAGGAATGTATAAATTTGACTTTATTGTATGCAACATTATGATTTCACATATAGACATAAAAATATATTCACTAAAGACGTACTTTTAAACATTATTTATTTATTTTATTACAACCAGGCCAGTATTATCCTATTCTCGGACAGAAATGACAAGTGTTTTTTCTGCTTATTAGGCATACAGTGCCCTTTTCACATCTTAGCCGAGCACATGTATCGGCTGAATCAACTATCTGAGTTAGATGTTCAATCTCAATGAGAACTCACTGCATCAAAACTCAAGATTGCGGTTATAATCTGTGATCAGTCACTACAGTAAATGTCAACGCGCTACTTGTTAAGAACAGATGTCGGTGATAGGGTCGAAGTTACGAAACTTTATATATTCTGGGTAAAGACATTTAAAGCCAAGAATAACATCAGCCTCATTTAGAGCATCATAATAAGATCATAGCCATTTTCAGATCATTGGGTACTGTTGTCGAATGAATAGCTATCATATCTTAGCTATCGCTTTTAACAACATATTCTCTCAACAACTTTATTCCAGTTATCTTCAATTGAAGTTTCCTTACATTCAACAGAATAATCTCTTCCATACATTATGTGTTTGTATTTGACAAATATGCCTCTTCACTTATGCTCAGATAATTGATTTATGACATCAAGACCTGAGGGGTCAATTATATATATATATATATATATATATATATATATATATATATATATATATATATATATATATATATATATATATATATATATATATTGTTACGGATAAGTAATTTAATTACTTGTGTGTTAGTTTTAAATTCTTTTATTTAATTTTTTGTTTCATTACATTTTTTTGTAATGATTATTTTTCACGGGTTTTGATATTTTGTGAAAAAAATTCAGTCTGATTAGAACGCAAAAGTATGACTTAAGCACTATTTTTAGCTCACTTTGGTTCATAGATTTTGCAAACATCGAGTGAAAACGATTGGCTATTACCAAGATCATGTTCGGCCCACGTGTTAGCTAAGTTGTAAACAGCCTGTTTTATTATTCATTTCCAGCGTGAGAATCTGATTTTTAGATAGGGCTATTCGGGCCTACGTGATAAATGGCATTTTTTTATTGCGCTGTTCAAATTAGTGAATCACGTAGCCTGTCACGTCAGCCACCATGTGATCTAAAATCGTGTGTTAAGACAGACGGTTTTTAGTAGATCCAGTCAGTCCTAATAATGTACCTTTGGGCTCAAGGTATTCGTCTTGTTGTTGCCATATGAGTTGATTTTCGTTTTTAAAATAATTTATTCAAACTGGGAAATACTTCTTCTTTATAAAAATTCTGGGACAAAGATATTCATTGGAAATGTATTCTCGAATTCTAAGCGGGAACATTATGAATTGTGTTTCAACGAGGAACTGTTTCCATCAGTACAACGGCCTCATCTGACGTCATCGCCTTCCATATTGGAATTTCATCGAGATTCGAATCTGGATTCAATTAGAACTGTTTAGTGATAGGACTTATACTTTTCAATTCTAGGATTAATTTTTGGATTATATTCACAAACCGTTCATACTTTTACCTTGTTTTCTAGGGAAATAATTTCCTTTGTTAAAATTTACAAAGCTTGTTCCCTTCACTCTTTTTTTTTTTTTTACGAGCCTACACGTACCAAGAGAAAATTGGGGGCTTGTCCAGGATATTTGAATTTGGGCTAAATATTTCAGAAAATTGCTTTTTGAAATTTAAATTCCCTAGTTTTTAAATCCCAAGTACTATTTTACATTTTGTTTGAAATCTTTAGTGAAAACAACAGGCTTTCATTCACAATGTCATTAAAAGTGGAGACTTTTCTTTCTAGTCCTACTCAGGAGCAGTTGGATAGTTTGGAAAAAGATGAGTTGCTTGAACATGCCAGAAAATACGATGTTCTGAAGCAAAATCTTCCTTAACGAAACAAGAAATTAAAAATATTTTGATTCAGTATTTGGTAGAGAAGAATGTTTTTGACAAAAGTGTTTTGGCTTCGATCAGTAAGTCTGTATCAGACTCTGACATAACAGTAAAGCAATTAAAAATGAAATACAAGATGGAATTCGAGTTAAGGAAGCTCGAGCTTCAGAAAAAGGAAAGAGAGAAACATTTGGAATTGCAATTAGAAGAGAAGCAATTGCAATTGCAATTTGAAAAAGAGGAGAGAGACAGGAAAGAGAGAACGATAAACAAATGAAATTACAATTTGATACAGAGGAGAGAGAGAGAGAGAGAGAGAGAGAGAGAGAGAGAGAGAGAGAGAGAGAGGGGGGGAGAATGATAACCAAATGAAATTACAAATTGAGAAAGAGGAGAGAGAGAGACAGATGCAAAAAGAGAAGGATGAAAGGGAATATCAAATTAGAATGAAAGAAATAGAGCTGGCAAGTGAAAAGCACATTTCCACTTCACATGCAAATTCAAGTTTTGACATTACAAGGAATACCAGGTTAGTGCCCTCTTTTAGAGAAAAAGAAGTAGACAAATATTTTCCTCGTTCTGAAAAAGTCGCTGAAAATTTGAAATGGCCAAGGGAGCATTGGACTCAGTTAATACAATGTGTACTAATTGGTAAAGCTAGTGCTATTTACCATTCAGTGTCAGTTTACCAAAGTGCTGACTATGATGTAGTTAAGGAATGCATTTTAAAGGGTTATGAGTTAGTCCTTGAAGCTTATTGGCAAAAAGTTAGGAACAATGAAAAAGATGCTGGACAAACTCATGTTGAATTCGCAAGAGAAAAAGAGCAGTTATTTGATAGATGGTGCTTAGCCAAGAAAGTTCAACATGATTATGAAAGTCTCAAACAACTTGCATTACTTGAAGAGTTCAAGAACTCTGTCCATAGCGACATTAAGACGTATCTTGAAGAGCAGCAGATTGAAACCTTGGAAAATCATGCTCGTGCTGCTGATAAGTATTCCTTAACTCATAAGTTTATGTTGTAGGCAAATCATTCACTAGCAGTCGACTGTTAGGAAGGTATTTCAAACTAATACGACTCCTTCTAAAACTCAGTCTGGCACAACTTTTAAAAATCAAGCTTCTGATAAATTTGATTCAAAATCCTTGTCTATTCCTACGTGTACCTATTGCAAGAAAAAAGGACACGTCATTTCTGATTGCTTCAAATTGAAATATAGGCATCAGAATCAAGATAGACTTATCCTAAATGCTCTTATTTCTAAGAGGTCAAGGTCACGGTCATGTATTGAAAGCAATACATTTGTTGGCTCTAATAAACCCCAGTCTGATTTTATTACGAAGAATTATGAACCATTCATGTCGAAGGGTTCTATATCACTCTTGGGTGATTTGGCCAATCCTATCCCTATTAAAATTTTAAGGAATACAGGAGCTTCTCAGAGTCTTTTATTATCAGGTACTTTGCCTTTTTCTGAGAGGTCCTGTTCTAATGAGAGTGTTCTCATTCAGGGAGTAGAGTGCGGCTTTGTTAATGTTCCTCTCCATTCTGTAAATATGTCATCAGACTTAGTTTCAGGACCTGTGACAGTCGGTATAGTGTCTAATTTACCCGTTGAGGGCATTCATTTGTTACTAGGCAACGACCTAGCTGGAGACAAGGTTGTGGTTAATCCACTTGTAACTGACAAGCCTTGTTTGGATCAAAAAGTTGATCTTATTGAAAAAGAAGTCCTTGATTTATACCCAGCTTGTGCAGTTGCTAGAGCTATGGCAAAGAAAGCTCTTGAGAATGATTTTGATAAGGAAAGTATTCCTTTAGCTGACACATGTATTGGTCAGGCTTTTGATGAGGTCACTTTCATTCCTTGTTTGGATCAAATAAAAGGTATTGATCACAGTGATCCTCTTTTAACTACTCATTCTTTTTTTATCTAATCAGGGTGACAAACGACAATCACTTGTCGCCGAACAGGAAAAAGATCCTAAAATTTCCTGTTTGTTTCAGAGGGCAATTATTGAAACTGAAGCCACTGAAGTACCTGTTTGTTATTTAATTAAAAATGGAATTCTTATGAGAAAATGGAGACCTTCCGAGGTACCTGCTGCTGACCAGTGGTCAGTGAACTATCAGATTGTAGTTCCAAAATCTTACAGACAGGAAATACTTAGTTTGGCCCATGAAACTCCTCTGGCTGGTCATTTAGGGATTAATAAGACTTATCACAAGATCTTGACTCACTTCTATTGGCCAAAATTCAAAAGTGATGTTTGTAAATTTTGTAGATCTTGTCATATTTGTCAAATGGTAGGAAAACCCAATCAGAAGATACCTAAGGCTCATCTGCAACCTATTCCTGCATTTGACGAACCATTTAGCAGAATTATGGTAGATTGTGTTGGTCCCTTACCTAAGACCAAGTCATGCAACCAATATTTGTTGACCATTATGTGTGCGTCAACAAGATTCCCAGAGGCAATTCCTTTGAGGAATATTAAAACCAAAACCATAGTAAAAGCTTTGCTAAAGATTTTTTTTACTCAATTTGGCCTTCCCAAATCTGTCCAATCGGATCAAGGGTCAAATGTTTTGTCTGGAATTTTCAAGCAAGCTATGCACAAATTAGGCATTCAACAAATTAAATCTTCAGATTACCACCCTGAGAGCCAAGGGGCTTTAGAAAGATTTCATCAGACTTTGAAGAATATGATTCCGTCATATTGCTTTGATACGAGTAAAGATTGGGATGAAGGCATTCATGAACGTTTGTTTGCTGTTAGGGATTCCGTTCAAGAATCTTTAGGATACAGTCCCTTTGAACTAGTTTTTGGATATACTGTGCGTGGACCATTGAAGTTGTTAAAAGAAAAACTTCTTTCTAATGAAGATACTGAACTTAATCTTCTTGATTATGTTTCTGATTTTACGTATAAGTTGTCAAAGGCTTGTGAGGTCGCAAGAGCAGATCTGCACTCTACTCAATCCAGAATGAAATTAAGATGTGGCAAAAACTCAAGGGATAGGAGTTTTCAGCCTGGTGACAGAATTCTAGCTCTCTTGCCCATTCCACAAAATCCCCTTCAGGCCAAGTATTATGGTCCATAAACGGTTGAAAAGAAAGTAAATGATTTAAATTACATCATAAATACTCTTGGGAGACGAAAACAAAAACAACTTTGTCACATTAACATGTTACAGGAGTATATTGAGAGAGATAGCCAGGTAAATCATGCAATTAATTTAGTTGGACCTGTCCCACAAACTGAGGATTTAAGTGAAGAAATTCAATCGGACTCTGTTGATCTTGGAGGAACAAATCTTCGGAATTCGGAAATTATGAAAAATCTGGACCAGAAACTTTTACATTTGCAACAACGAGAAAGTAATGAACTTAAACAGTTATTATTCGAATATGAGCACTTGTTTCCGGATATCCCTACGAGGACAAACAAAATTTTTCATGACGTTGAAATTGTAGATTCAAAACCTGTGAAACAACACCCATACAGGATGAACCCTATCAAACAGGAATACTTGAAAAAGGAAATTCAGTATTTGCTAGAAAACGATTTCCAAGAGCCCAGTAAAAATGATTGAAGATCAACATGTATACTTGTTCCGAAACCAGATAAAACTTTCCGTATGTGCACTGATTCTAGGATGGTGAACAGTGTGACAAAAACAGATTCATTTCCATTACCAATAATCGATGACTGTATTGATAAAATTGGAAATTTCGGCACTTGTGGCTCCAGATGGACTCTATCAATATAAAGTAATGCCGTTCGGGATGAAGGGTTCCCCAAGTACTTTTCAACTCTTGATGAATATGATTACCTCTGGTCTAGATAATTGTGATGCTTACATCAAAGATGTCATCATCTACAACGACACCTGGAAAGAACATCTAGCCACGATTCGAAAGTTCTTTGACAGACTCGCTGATGCAAATTTGACAATTAATTTATCTAAGAGTGAGTTCTGCCGTGCTTCTGGAACTTTTCTAGGATATATTGTGGGACATGGTCAAATTAAACCTATAGATGCTAAGGTCAAGGCTATCTCTGATTTCCCTGTGCCTGTCAGTAAAAAGCAACTGATGCGATTTTTGGGTATGGCTGGATACTATCGAAAATTTTGTTCCAATTTTTCTAATATTGCTGAACCCCTAACAAACGTGTTGAGTAAGAAAAACAAGTTTCTTTGGACTGAAAAATGTCAGGAGGCTTTTGATAGGTTAAAAGCCATACTCAAAAGTGCGCCGGTTCCTACTGCTCCAAATTTCAATCAATTTTTTAAATTATCTGTAGATGCAAGTGATGTTGGGATTGGAGCAGTATGGATTCAAGAAGATAGAAATGGTGTTGATCACCCAGTGTGCTATTTCTCTAAGAAATTAAATAAGCACCAAATAAATTAATCAACAATGGAGAAGGAATGTTTGACTTTAATATTGGCATTACAGCATTTTGAAGTTTACATTAGTTCAGCTCATTCTCTGGTTGTTGTGTTTAGTGATCACAATCACCTTACTTTCATCGACAAGATGAAAAAGAAAAATCAAAGATTTTTATGGTACGGTCCAGAAGTACTTGCTGTACTTAACGTGGTATCAAGGTCACAAAAAGTCGTCCTCGAGTATACCACCAGAGGGCATCGTTTTAAACAAGTTTAATAATTTATAATTGTAGATATTTACGGAACATCTGCTACACGTAAGTACCAGGGTGAAATTGATTTGTCTGCGTATGTGACGCGAGGTGAGCTTGCTGACCTTATGCGTCTCGTCGGGGTTGACCAGGGTGAAGTTGTTGTTTTCCAGGATCAGCAAGTACGGTTAAAGACAAGCAATATTAAGTGGGCCGATATTATCCTGCGAGTTTTAGGTGCAATCTACGATAACATCGTTTTATTTACCGGCGACGGAAAAAACCCATTAAACTCGAATATGACAATCGCAGAGTTTCGTAGATATGTTAATATATCCGGTGATTCAATGACTGGTTTACTCATCATGACTGGAAATAGAATTGCTGGTTTGGGAGAACCGAAATTATTCGGTGACGCTGCAACGAAGAAATACCTGGACGACAGCAACGTCGCGATAGGGACCTCATTAACTACAACGAATGATAGAATAAACACACTGCAATCTGAGTATGATGTTGATGTAGGCGCGTTTATGGGCCATGTCTCAAAATATCAGATTCTTCTTCAAGTCACCTGTGATTTCTTTGGAAAACGAATACCTGCCAGAACCAAGCTCGTTGACCTTCGCACAGTGATCTATTCAACGTTAAAACCTCAATCGAAACGATTAAAAAAGCGCTCGCAGAAATATCAAGATCGGTTAAAGGATTTGATGAAAAGATAAAAGTGTTGGAAATACAATCAAATAATATATAGAATAATGTTAATAATATTCAACAAGAGCTCGGTAGAGTATCAGCGGTAGCTAATAGAGTTAGCTGGAGACAGGACACTATGAGACTGAGGAAAAAATTACAGAGATAAATACTATGATTATAGAGATGAATACTAAGATTGATAATCTGACCACTAGAGTAGAAGCTATACAAAGCCGAATAATGAGAGCATCTATAATCGATTCACATATTATTAGATATGACCGATTTTTAAAAAAAAATCTACCACAATCGGCAAGGAAGGGTTTATCAATGGATATTTTATAATATCAATCGCATATCTTTGTTATGAAAAGATGATTATGATTATAATATATTTCAAAATAAAACGCATATAACAGGTCTTGAAGTGGGTCTTGTAGTGGATGGATATGGGTTTGAGTATTCCATCCCCACAAAAATCTATCATTTTCAGGATAGATGATCCGCAAGGCATTAAAATTATATATATATATATATATATATATATATATATATATATATATATATATATATATATATATATATATATCAAACTACCAGGATTTACAGCAGTTTATAAGAGAATTGATGTCATTGTTTTCTCCCGAGAGAATTAAATAAACGTTTATCAGAAGCATATGGGTCATAAACAGTTGTTTTAAACAGGTTAATAGTTTATAATGGTAGATATTTACGGAAGATCTGCTGAACACAAGGGTCCCAGCGACATTGATCTGTCAGCGTATGCGACACGAGATAAATTTGTTGATCTTATGCGTCTCGCAGGGGTTGGTCCTTTTGAGGTTGTTTTTCAGGATCAGCATGGGCGGCTAAAGATGAACAATATCAAATAGGTTTATATTATCCTGCGAGTTTCAGGTGCGACCAATGATAACATCGTGGTATTTACTGATGGTGGAATAATCAAAGTATCAGTCGGAGAGATCTTTAGACGTGTTGTTAAAACCGGCGTTACAATGACTGGTGGACTCAACATGAGCGGAAATAGAATTGCTAAATTGCAAGAACCAGAATCAGACGACGACACTGCAGGGAAGAAATACGTGGACAACAAAGACATTCCGATAAGGACCTTGTTAATAACAATAGTGATGAAGTCGCTATATTCAGAACTGAATATAGCAGTCACGTGACCGAGTTTACAAATTTTCACAGAAGAATAAATAAACTCAACAATGATTTCTTCGGAAAACCAAATGTCGTTGACATTAAGCTCTCTGAAATTCGCTCACGACTCGATGACAACGCCGAAAAAATAAAAACAAGATTACCGCTAGTGTTATTCATACAATTGCGTTCATCAACGCGATCTACACAGTAGCGTCTAGACTAGCAACAAGGTCACAACAAAACAGCTCTATCCAACATACTGCTGAGGTCACCGGTGTGTACAGGCTCTCCGTGTTTCGCCCTGCGCGATTTAGGATATTTACGACATATCAATAGCGTCATTCCACCGACAGATTTTCCGGAACAGGATCGGTCGTGTTAAATCAAACTACCGATGAAACATTCATACTGGAACCAGCAGATAGAGACTTTACCGCAACGACGTATTGGTTGTGTCTGGAATTCGTAGCGCAAACACCTCAATTGGTAACTTAGTATATAACATACTGAATCCCACACAGTCCTTTCGGTATAATCAAGTATGTGAGTGGAAGGCATCGCTGGAAGAAATCATCAACAAGCACATGACAAAACAAAATAAATATCGCAGATCGACAATATTGTATACGCAGTCTCCTCGCTGGTTGCTTGAACAACGACGTTAAGCGATACGTTATCAGCGTCGCAAGTGATATCACCCGTGGTTGGAATCGGTATCGGTTTTGTTGTCGGCGTTGTTGGTATCTTCAATATCATCGCGAAAAAATTATCAACATGTGCCAGTAAAAAAATTACATGAACACACAAAAAGAATGTACGCGTCGACGCATGCGTGTACAAATATATCACTGCCGGCTGGGTTAAACGACGGTTCAATATCACACAATGAATTTGCTGCAGTTAGAGATATTTATTATTGGTATAACAAGAACGCAACCATACCCGTGCTAACGCCGTATAGATAATAATAACCGCATAAATAACCACACGACTAGAACACATCATCGCTAACACAACGCCGACGACGACCACGCTATCACCAACGTCAACGCGGTCGGAATTCGATAATGGTTTTCCAACTCCGATAAAAGCCCCCAATGGTCTGTCACTTGAGATCGCACTGGCAGAATTACTACTTCATTTTAGTTGGCCAAATAACAGAGAAAAATCATTTGGTGGATTAAACGCTAAGAATTCGCTGCAATTCTCATATAAAACCAGCGCTGATGGAACAGGCCCCGTCTGGAAAGTTGTTTGTTTTCCAACAGGATCATATCAAATCGAACAAATCAATGATAAGCTTCATCGTAGTATCAAATCTATAACTGGAAAAGAATCAAAGATGGCTATCAAAGTACACGAGACAACGTTGAGTGCCGCCATTGAAATATCGACACATGATTACGTCGTTGACTTATACAAGTCGTCGATCAGAACCGTGCTGGGATGGACGCTGGAAGCGCCAGTTTATGTTGGACCACCATAACCAACGCGATCTGATTATTCACCGAAAGGAATTTTTTATATGAGTACCAGAGACTCTTCCCTAGAGGGTCACGTCTGGATAGTAGCACATCAATTCCTCAAGTAGAAGAAATCACCAGTGCGATCGCGAAAGAACATGAAAATACACAGCGTAATCCACGACCGCTATTTGAGCAGTATGTGATTGAATATCCGAATGATGATCTTCACCAAATTATTATTAGTATAATAAAACATCTGAACCATGTGAATACAGATGCTTAACTTTTAACAGAAAAAATTATCAGAATAGCCTGTCGTGAATACGATTACTAAAAATATATTTCTTGATTATTTTAAGATCACCGAAGACCAACTGAGTACGTTCAAACTACCCAGGTTCGATCTGGATAAAATACAGCGGCACCTCGATGACATAACTCGTGAATATTTTCAAAGATTTATGCATCATGGGAGAGAACACAAGGCCCTCCAGGTATTCTCCGACATAACAACGATCCAACAGGTGGTGATCGTCATGTATCGCCAGGCATTGTCAATATCACATCGATGATTTCTGTAAATCTACTCTGTGACGCAGTCGACGATAGTTATACCTCGTTTGGGCAAGCATCCCAAGGGCAGGCTCAGCAGGAATAGGTTCTTTACAGCTTTTCTCCGGATGTCCCATCGTGTCATTTGACTATATCAGTGCCCGTTAATCCTATTTATTTACGATGTCATAATCCGTCGCTGTCACGAATTCGATTTCGTCTAACCGACCAAGACGGTAATTTATTGGACACGCACGGTAAAGAATTGACTGTTAGTTTGTATGTGCGTGACTGACCGTGACGGCTCACGGTGACAAAAAAAAAATAGCATATTTCACTACCAATAACAAACAAAATAACTTTTTTTGTCGTTAATATTTTTTTTTTATTATCTCTCTTAATTTGTTTTGGTACTGGTGACGTTACTATACCACCTTAGCGGATTCTGGAATCCTAACGGATTCCAACACGAGTTTTTTTAGCTGTTTCACACGCGCACTTACAGCCGCAAGACTTTCATATTCTCGAGACAGCTCTGATCGTATTTTCTCAATGGCGCTTCCCGGTGGAACAAAATTAGTTATCTCGTGTTGTTCGTGTAAATCTGCCAATGACAATTCCATTTCGCTTTGGAGTAATTTGATAAATGTGTACTCTGTTGCTAGCGTATATCTGCTCTCTTCCCGTCGCTGCTGTATCATCTCAAAATTATCGTTGATTTTTTCAACATCAAGTTTAAACGCGAGACCATCCTGTTGTAATTGCTCAGTCTCACAGATAATCTCGCTAATATTTTCCTAGTTCGTTATACAGTGTAATGTATTTTTTTCAATAAAAGATTTTATCGAGACTAATTCGATAACGTGTTGCTGGATCGTGTAAACTTATTCTGATAAATCCATACGGGTATTTTGAGTTTTTAAACTTAAGCATGTCCATGTCGCCGGGACGCCAAGTCTGACGAATATTTCTCAGCGTGTGTGTATCAACACCGTTAAAAATAACCAAAACATTACAGTTATCTCTGATTACTTTTGGGGATTTGAGTGTACTGCTGTGTAACGTAACTAACATCTGTGTTTTAATGTCTGCCGCGTGAAAATATTCTGGCTGGATTTGTTTGTTTGTCAAGCATGACATCATCGTAAACCACTAGATTGTTGATACCCCCGGTTAAGATCCTCGACGGACGACGTATCATCGATGTCAGTGATGAATTCAATGACATCATCTTCAGCCGCTGAGTTTTCATTGAATTCCTTAAGAACATTATAGTATCGCTGGTCATCCACACATGGCGGTACTAAATAAAGTTTATCCCATTTGAGCCACCTCATTATCAGGTTGAGCAACAACTGAGATTTGCCCGACCCAGACAGACCAATTATAATAGCTCGAATAGAAGTTGATAACACTGGATGATGCTTAACCGGTGCCTGTATTATTTACAGTCGTGAGTTTATATTGTGTTCGATGCAAGAAGGTCACGAATACAACCGGGTTAAATACAACCACGTTGAAAAATAACACGCCGGCGCTCGCATGTAAGTGTGTGAGATGCGGCATAAACAAATATAAGTTCGTGAGCAGCAATGCGAGCATTGTTGGCGACATAGTCCCTGGCAGTGATATTGATGTGACATTCGGGAAATTACCAAGAAAGCCATGAGCTAAGTACCCAGGGGGAAAACATCTTCTGAGATATAATTAGTGTGGTCTTGGAACCCGACTTGACAGTTGACTTAATGAAAAAAGCAACCAAAACCAGACGAATTTCCGGTAAATGCTACTGATCAAGCGTGCCATTCTCATGATGTCGCGTTCAAAAACAAAGATCTGCAACAACGACATATCACGGACGTCAAGTTGATTCATACGGTGAAGTCAATAAAGAATAAAAACATACGAGAATCACTCGCAAACTGGTTGATAAGATCAGCAGTGAGTGGTACGTTAGCCGTAGGGGGCAAAGGCCCCCACCACCACCACCACCATGCAGGGCAATTAATTGTCCAATAATTACATAATGGAGTCGATTTATTATAGTCCAAGAAGATAACAGAGTGGTACAGCAGCGATTAGCAAACTCGCCGATGCAGCAGGTGTCACACGTGCTGTCGCTGCAGATTGGTTGCCACGACAGTCAATATGGCAAATTTATTTACCACGTCCCAAAACAATTCAGCGTGGACGGTTTCATGTCAGCACGCCCAACGAAGTTCATCAGGCAGATGTCTTGTTTTCATCACATGACGTCATTGGCACATCACGTAAACGGCGCACATACAAATATGCGTTGACTGTCGTAGACGTTGCAAGCAAAGGGAGCTGCTATCGACTAAAACAGCAACTGATGTCGCAGCCGCGTTTGAACAAATTTATTCACGTAGTGGCCTGCGATGGCCACAATCGCTAAAGGTTGATCCCGACAAAGAATTTCTCTGTGCAGTAACAACGCTGATGCAACAACATAACGTTAACTTCTGACGTGGACACACCATGTAACATCTTGATCAGGCACTCATTGAGCGATTTAATCAAACACTTGCACAGCGACTGTTTGGACATCAATACGCGCAGGAATTACTGAGCAAGGACAGATCCCGTGACTGGGTTGCAAGACTACCTCACATGGTGGCAGCGTTAAACAATGAAATCAATTACAACCAGTGCTGGTAGCAACGTGACAGTCGGGTATTTATGTGAACCCGGTGAACTTGAGGGTGGTGCAGCAAGAGCAACAGATCCCGTCTGGAGTGTAACCACACATAAAATTTCCAGCGTGGTAAGATCTACTGGCCAGCCTGCAATATACATGCTAGATTCAACAGCTCCTCGACTTGGATTTGTCCGTGAACAATTATACGCAATTCCTGAAAACACCCAGTTACCACCCGGTTGGATTCGGCGTCGCAGATGCTAGCTGTGGCTCTGCCTCAGGTCACTAACTCGGAGGAGCAAGGTCCTCGAAGTCTGTTACATTCAAGATCTACTGGCCAGCCTGCAATTTACAGACTAGATTCAACAGCTCCTTATAACACTGAGTTTCGCATTCTTCATAACTAATCGTGTACAACGACGTTTAATGTTTGACGATGACCCTTGTCTAAATTTACCAATGATTTTTCTGCAAATATCTGTCAGATGTCGTGTCACCACGTAGTAACCAGATAGATTTTTGTTGGTTGTATGAAATTATCGCTGATGTTACCGTTGAATACGTAAAAATACCACTATCTAACAAATATCTTAACAACACTATCGGAGCCCAACCACGTTGATTTTTGGCACAACAATCATTTAGATTAATTTTTGCATCAGGTTTGTTAAAGTGTCGACCAAACCAAATTGGTATAACCGGATGAAAATTAGACGCAAAATCAAAAGATTCAATCTCCGCGAATCCAGTAAGATCAATGTTGGGCAGTGGTCCGTTTATTGCATGTCTGGTCATGTGTTGGATGGCCGAATCGTTCAAAATACGGGTTACACTCACCAAGACCAAGAAAAGCGGCCAGATAAGTACACAGGGGCTCGCACAATTTACCTGTCATTCATGTACTCTACAGTAGTTATTGTATAGTACATGTGTGACAGGTAAATTGCAAGTAACGATATGAGCCCCTGTGGATAAGCAGCGACTTTATCCACCAACATCATATCGGCGGAATTGTATTTTGTGTTTCAGAGACGCCATGACCAAACTCGACACAGGACCGTGATATATCGTCGAGAAATTCATTTGATGTTGGACACGACTGACTTTTTTGGTGTGCAATGTGAGCAACAACAGAAGACACCATAAAACAATTAACGATAATTCATCATTGTTGCTATCATATTTTAACGCAATTTCTTTTATTGTGTGTTGGAGCGATTCTTTTCGATAAAGAACACCAGACAGTAAAACAAACTTATCAAATTGTGAATCTAGATCTCTCTGAAACAACCACATAGACACGGGATCGTTTTTACTGACGTTGTAGATTTCTTCAAAATTATGACCGTTGTAAAATCTTTGTTTTTTCTCGTGGAAATTGTATTATTGACTCAGTCCACGCATGAGCGTTATGATATATTATCGTGATTGGTGTTCCCCGTGTTCTATATTTGTTCGAGTTATATAGAACATAATTCGTAATTGTTTTTACAATTATGGGAAATATTAACAATTTTTCTAACTCAGCAATGTCATCTATACGAGCACCACTATTATTGATATACTTTTCCCAATTATTTATTTTTTATTCTTGATTCAGTTAAACTGTTTATACGACTCGAGTTACAAAATGTTCAGTGACACGTTGAGCCACACAGTTTAATGTTCCTGTCCTCATTGGAGCAAGAGCAGTTATATCAGGGTCATTTAGATAATAAATCGCGTAAACTACAGCAGTAGCAGGATACGCATTCCTGTAGTAGGGGTTGTCGATGCCAATGAGTATACCCAGTTTTGAGTTTTTATCTAAGATGACAACTGACTGTGATCATGATTGTTTAACCAGTCCTAGTTTATCACATATAATCCATGATGATCCAACTTGCCTGGGTTGTTCGATATAAATTTGATCCTGAAAAAATACTTCTTGTCTTGTTGACGATCAATCATTATATCTGTAAATCTGTGATTCATTGTTGAATCGATAAATATGCCAACACCATCTATTTTAAACGTCGACCAAACATAAGTCGCGCCATCACTGTAAAACTCATTCTTGGCCATTCTGATTATTTCATGTAATTAAAGTTCAAATGATAATTATTTTCTGATATCGTTCAGTCAGTCAAAATCAAATCTTGATGCTGGTGGCTCAGTCGTTGATAACCTTATAAACTCATCTTGTGTTGTTTCTAGTGATCTGATTTTTTGGAATAATTTTTAGATCTGTTTTTTATTTTGCAAGCAGTAGTTCAATACCTGTGAGATCTTGATGCTTTTTTTTTTTTTTTGTTGAACTAACCTAGCTTCTGTTCATCGACCCATTGTTATATGAATTACTTTTCTTTAAATGAACATCTTTTAAATTAAACAATATCAGTATTATATAAATGTCACAAACTAAAAATACTTATCGTTGGTTGATGGTTGGTTCAATAACACCATGTGGAAAACCATGCAGAGATGATTATTGCGGGGTTCATTTATACAGTGTTTGACAAGGAAGCACAGAGCCAAAACCATGTTTGATATGCGGAGTCAGATTCAAGGGAGTAACACAAATTTGCGTAGCTTGTGGTGGAAAACAATACCATGTGCTGAAGTGATACTTTGTGATAACGAATGCAGATGACAATTTAAAAATAAAAAATCAACAAGTTTATATTGAGAGAAACATAACAAAATAAAAATTGATCAAGTTAGTGACAAATCAGCTGAACAAGTTAGTGATAAATTAGACAAGTGAAAAATCAGTTGAACAAGTTAGTGATGAATCAGTTGAACAAGTTAGTGATGAATTAGACAATCAAGTTAGTGAAAAGTCAGTTGAATAACGTTTAGTGATGAATTAGGTGAACAAGTTAGTGATGATGATGAGTTTAGCGAATCGAGCTGGTATTATCAAGCACTGCAAGAATAAAAAAGAATGGAACTATCAATAAATATGGCTACTTAATTTTTGTTATTTCAATTCCAGGTAGTAATAAAAATAAAATCTATCATTCCAATAGATTTGCGTACGAATGTTTCAATGGCTGATCAATAATGGTCTTGTTATTGATCATCTGGAAAACTTAGAAGCAATCACACAAAGCGAGAATAGTAAATGCAGGAAAACAGGTAAAAGCAAAAAAACTCCTAGGCCAGTTAAATCAATCGATCTAGCTACAGGTGAAATAATGGAATTTAAATCAATGACAGCTGCTGGAAAATATTTTGACATAAATAAAGGACTTATTTACTTTGTGACAAACAATATAAATAATTAAGCCACATCAAAAAATTCAATAAAAAAATAAAAATTGTCTTTATCATTCAGTAAACATCGCAGCTACCATATCATTTCTCAATAACACCATTAAATCTGTCACCATACCACCATTTTTTTGGCCAGGATTGGGCCAAATAAAATAAATAACAAAACCTCAGAATTGAGTAACATGGCTAATAATAAGGGCCGGTTATGAAAACAAGGCCTTGTATATTTTTTTCAGGTCATATTCACTCAGTCTGACCACCCTATTCTTCTGTTCACCCCCTTTGTAAATAATATCACAAAAGTATTTTTTTATGCCTGGATTGGGTAACTGGTGTTAAATAAAATAATACTTCACTGAAACATAACAAAATTTTGTAGAGACATCAGAATTGAGTAACAGGGTTTAGTAACAAGTTTTCTTACAAAAGCCCATGACGCAAAAGGAGCCCTGTGTATTTTTGTTCACAGGGAAAATTCCCCCTCTGCCATCATATCCCTCTGTTCACCCCAACCCCCAACCCCACTGCTAGAATCAAATTAGCACAATGGTTTATTCCTTGCATATGTGGAACAATCCAACCTCTAGAGAATTCCATCACCTGCTGGATATGCTCAACAATGCATGTCTTAGTCCTATGTCACCTTTGTAGGCTGTCATTGTAATGATTTTGTGGTCCAAATCAAGGCCAAACCTTTGAACACTGAACACTTGAACAATCTGCACAATATTCAGTTCCATCTCAAAGGTTACTGGACTTGTGTCGGGGATACCTCTGCAAGTACAGCCTCTGGCATCCACAGTCTGTATAGATGCGAACACACAGGACAGGAGAGGGTGGGGCATGTCTCCTTCTATCATTGCGGGATGCCAGTAGAGTGTGGACCGTCATTTTACATATCAACACTTGAGCGATGAAAACCATTCTGAAAGCTTTTCATTGGTGGATGGTGATTTATCTCAAACAGCAAGGTGGAAACAAGTCACCAGACCTTTTTATTCTTGTTTGAGATTTTATAAAGTGGTGACTTCAGCAATAAATCCACATCCAAGTTCGACATATCCTAGGCCAGTTAAATGTATTAACAGACTGGTGGTCCCTCAAGAATAAACTAGTACGAACGGAATGGTCTCCATCCCTCAATTTTTCCTCAATAGGTTCCCAATGGGATCAACCAGTGGTGGGCCTATTTGTGACCAGGTGGGTTACCAAACTCCCAGCCCTTGACCCACCAGTCTCAGATCCAAAGACATGGACAGTCGATTCTCTAAGGACTGGAATCGCCTAAATGTATAGACTTGTCTTCCAACACTTCTGGTTTCAAAGGTGATAAAGAATGCAAGAGAACAAGATTATCGCTTCACCCTCGTCAATCTCACAATAGTATATCCAGGAAATTGAGATCCTCCCTCATCTGCTAAAGCAACCACGATGGCAGGTGTTTCATCCCAACCAAGTGGTTGCTAAACCTACACAACAGGATCTTATTAAAAAATACTCGCTCAGGAACAAACAGTTCTCACAACCAGTGGTGAAGAAATCATGCTAGATTGCCCTCTGCCTTAAAGGCTATGAAGGCAATAGAATATATTCTCAGTGTTGTGCACCGCTGCAGGTATTCATACCTCAATAGCTAACTTCCAATTGCTCTTTAACGAGAAACAGCAACAATCACAATTAAAACCTACAGTTTCATGATCACTGGTTCTGTCATCATGGAAGAGAGGATATCAGACATACTTTTATGTATTTTTAATTCATATTATGTGCTTGACCTTTGCCCAAGACTGAGGGTAGAGTTTTGGTCTACCTGACTATTATGATGTTTTTTTAAGATGTTCCCTTGAATCTGAGCTCAGGACCTAGCTTTCATTATGACCCTAGAATGTTCTGAAAGTGAACTTCCTGACCATATTTAATGGAATTTTCCCACATCCGGCGCATTCTGCTCTGTCATATGTCAGGTGACAGTCTGTATACAAAGGACTACATAAACAGATTAATCATTCCTATCTTAAGTTCATTCTGTAGAATCATTTTTTTTTCAGAATTAATTTGAGAGGAATTATTTAAATTATTCACTAGAACTTCAAAGTGCTCATTGACTGCTGGTAAATCATCACATTCAAGACTACTTCACTCACAACATTCTATACTTCTGAAAATACACATAAACCCTCGCAACCTCCCTGCAGTTACATTCAAATTATATAGAGTGTGCTTCCACAGGATTGGGTGCTAATCCAGGTATCAAGAGAGATTACTCAAACTCCCACCTAGGTAGGCAGATAAATTTTAGCTTTTATGGCTAAGTTTTAGTCTGCTGGGCCTACATTGCAAGGTAGTAGTAATTCTCCTATAGTATTATGATTGGGCAAGTACAGAAGCAACATGCTAGAAAAAAATTGGTTTCTGCTCTCTCCCACTACAAGAGCACTGTAGCAACCCCTAAGGTAACAAGTTGCAAAATGTGATAATTATTACAAACTTTATTACAATATGCTTGCTACTGTAACTGTATTGTAATAAATATGATGATTTACATATTTATTACTACTGAGGTTACTAAATGTGTACCTCACACAAACATATGTGCCATCATGAGTACATGGTATAGTATGCATTTCTGGTGCATGCAATGTAAACTGAATATGAAATAACACATGTTTGCTTATAAATCATTTCTAAGAATTCACAAGTGCTACAGATCACTGAACTAAAATGTGTACAGCAAACAAGTGATTTCCTTGATCTTAGAAACAAATAAATTATTAAAGACAATCTCTGTGCTATACATAATGGGATACATTTATTCACACCTTTCTGTATAGTGAAGAAAATAAAATAGATGTGTGGCTTTGTTAAAGAAACAAATTTTTTTAACCCAAACCATAATGCAGACTTTCTGTGATTGTTACTCTGACCCCAAAGTGACGATTTTAAGAGCACATCATAGAATCTGTCAGTGGGTTAGGAAATGTACTCAAATGAAAAACTTCAACCAAAACCGTAACACACTGCTCATGCCGATGTTAACATCACTGCTGCCATCAGAAAAGTGACTGCTACCATGGGCTCAAATAAATATGAATGAACTGTTATAACTGATGAAATATCAATGTACAGAACACAAGTCCTGATGTGATACGATTGAAATTTACCTATTGATACAAATAACATCTATAAACTCCTTGCATATTTACAACAGATCTTGACAGAACCTGCATACCTATGACACTTGTCCTAAATAAATAAATTCCTGTAAGCTGCCATGTGATTGAGATATATATATATATATATATATATATATATATATATATATATATATAATAACAGAAATCTTCTAGTAAAATGACCTCATATATATATATATACAGAGAGACAGACAGACAGACAGACAGACAGAGACAGACAGACAGACAATTTCTTTTCCTATCCTAATACTGGACATATTTCATTGTGTGGTACCAAAAATGTGATATTTTAACATTGCAAGATGCTGTACATGTGCCTTGGGTGCTTGACACACTTCATTAAAGACATGATACATGGTCAAAAGAACAGTCTATGTACCAATCAGGACTGGATATGGTGACAATGATGTAGCCAATGTGTCAAAGTGTTAAAAATGCCATTAAAAGCAACAAACATTAAAATCTTGACAATTGCTATAAACTGACCAGCCTGTTTGTCACATCTGTCACTTATGTTTATTTCATATTAAAAACACTTTCAAAATCATCAAATACCATTTTTTACAATTTATCTCATGAAAGTAAGCAAATGACAGGAATCATTCAGCTTATTTTAAACCTTATATATGAGTGAGAGCTATTGTACAAGCTTCTGTATACAAACAACACTCTTATCGCATAAAAATTTAGACTAGAGTTAATTTTTCTTTCAAAATCAACCATTTATGTTTCTATGCCTATCTTCTATGCTGTCCAATAAGGATTAAGATTGTTTTACTGTTTACTGTCATTCATTGTAACAAAATTATTTCAAGAATTAAATCATTTCCCCAAAACTCTACAACAGATACTTTTCAATAATCTATTTTTCTTTATTTCTGGTTATTATTTTGTTCCAAAACATTTCAAGACTAACTTCATTCATGGTAAAAATAAATTTAATGTTAGTATGCACATAACATGTAAATGCAAACATCTGAAACCAAAGAAAATATTAAGAACGTATATACATTAATCTCAGCAAACAAAAACTTAAAACTTACTTTATATACTTGCTTAACAGTCCAGTCTAAAGGCAAACTGCACAGAACCAGATCTGCTTTCACATAATGTGCCAGAAGATCTGGGTCTATGCAATTCTCTCAGGAGTAATCAGTTGAATGAACATCCAGGTCTGTGTTATTTGCAACTGGACTTGACTTACAAGAAATCATGTATGGTACTCAAAATGAAACAATATCAGTGCAATAAAATTACAAACATCTGATAAAAATAAAATTTTGTCAAACCTTAAAAGGAACTGAAATAGATCATGTATAATGGTTACATTTAAAAGTCTCCAACCTTTAATGGATTTAAAATGTGATCACAGACCTCACATATTACTGAGATTTAAGAATCTCTAACATTAAAAAATATAAACGGACTTTAAAGACAATTAATTGTCTGGTTTGTGGGAATTGTTTACCCCCCCCCACAAAACTGACAATGGTTTATCATCAGTTATTACAAACGCCTGAATGACTGGTACTGTATTATTACAAAGTGAATGTCCTTGTTCATTTGGTTGACATTAATGATTATATGCATGAAGAGTGTGAACAGTTGTAACTCCGGTATGATACAAACCCTATTCTGAATAGCACAGAGCATGCCCCTTTAATAATACTATGACCTGACTTGTAAGGAAGTATATGCAAAACTTCCCCTTCAGTGCCGGATTACCAAATAGGCAGAGTACGCACCGGCCTTTGGGCCCCACACCTTTTAGGGGCCCCGCAACAACAGATTAAAATAATATTGAATCGATTTATTAGGAGATAATTTGCGAGGGGGGCCCTGAGATTTTGACTGCCTAGGGGCTTCCACAGGGTTTAATCTGGCACTGTTCCCCTTAATAATACAAATACTTGAGGTGTGAAAAAGTATATATAATACTTCCCCTTAATAATACAAATAACTGAGGTTGAACAAATATATACAATACTTCCCCTTAATAATACAAAGACCTGACCTGTAAGCAATTATATATAAGACTTCTCTTTAATAATAGAAAGATCTGAGGTGTAAGCAAATATAAATAATACTTCCCCTGAATAATACAAAGACCTGAGGCATAAGCAAGAATATATAATACTTCTCCTTAATAATACAAAGACTTGATTTGCAAGCAAATATACAATACTTCCCCTAAATAATATAATAGTAATATCACATATATATATATATATATATATATATATATATATATATATATATATATATATATATATATTTAAGAACATTAAAGTTTAATCTGGATAACAGGCAAATGTATACAATTAAATACACATAAAACAAGAGGTTCAAGTTGGTCAGATATTGCTGACATGGTTTAGATAACAGCTGACCATTTTACAAGCAGTGTAAGAACACATGATATGTAAACAATCTCCCAAACTTTATACTGTGTTCCTTTTACCTATTTTACTTATCATGAAAAAAATATTGTTAAAGATGAAAGGATAATTAATATGCACAGTCACCTTGATGATAATAAGCCAAATGGATCAAAACTATGGTTTCAAGTGTGGTAAGAAACTTAGCCAATCAGATGCAAGATCAGCTCATTAACATGTATTGATCTTGCTAGTTATTGAAAAAAGTTCAAGATTCTGATGACTGAAGCATAAATTCCAAATTTAATTTAAATAAAATTATACATATGGCTTCCAGAATTGTAACAAGCTGAGCCATTCAGATGCGGGATTGCATCAGTAATAGGTGTGGATCTTACCCATTATCAAAACCACCCATGATCTTGATGATAAAAGCCAATATTTTAAGTTTGATCAAAATCAGGCCAGAAATACAGCTTCCTGAGTGGTGACAAGCTCAGCCAGTCAAATGCTGGATCAACTCATTAATATGTATGCATCTCACTCATTATCAAACCTGTACAAGATCCTGATGATATAAGCTGGTGTCCCAAGTTTGATCAAAGTCTGATCAGAAATAGCTGGTGTCCCAAGTTTGATCAAAGTCTGATCAGAAATGTGTCCTCCAGACAGGCAAGGAAGTACATACAGTTAAGTGCAAAATCACCTAACACACGTGCATATATCATGCTCATGATCAAACCCATCCAACACCTTTATGATGTAAGCTCAAAATTCTATCAGAAATCTGGCCTCAAGAGTGGTGGCACGGTCAATCAATCCAGTGGAAGATTATCTCAGTAATATACACCAATCTTGCTCATTATGAATCCACAGAAGATGTTGTTAATACAAACCCATTCAAAATATTTGATCAAAATCAGATCAAAACTATGGCTTCTTTAGGGTTAACAAGCTCAATCAAATGCAAAATCACCTCATTAGTATGCATGGATTGTGCTTATTATTTAACTTGTGTGAAATTCTAATGATATAAGCATTTACTTCAAGTTTGATCAAAATGGATCAGAAATACAGCCCCCAGTCTGGTAACAAGCTCAGCCAATCAGATGCAAGCTTACCTAATTATTATAACTTTGTGTTTGTTTATTATTTAACTCTTCTGAGATTTTAATGACATAACCATACATTCCAAGTTTGATAAAAAGTTAAATCATAAATATGGCCTTCAGAGTGGTAATAAGGTTCAGTATTTCCCTTTACCCTCATTTTTGTGTCAGAGACCACCAAATTTTTAATCTGACCCCCAGTTCTGACACCAAGATTAGTTATATACTCACTCTGACCCCAACTTCTGACACTATGTGGATTTTTAATTCTCAATCTTGCATCCATAAGGGAAACACTGAAGGTTAACAAATTAGGAGCAAGATCATGTCATTAAAGTACATGGATTTTGCTCATTATTGAACTTGTCTGAAAGTGTAATGATATGAACCCCATGTTCCATGTTTGACTGAAATCAGATAAGATATATGGACTCCTGTGTAGTTACAAGAAATTGTTGATGAACAAAGGCACTATGGACAACACACATTCAACACAGGGCTACACCACAAGTGCCCTTGGTCATACAGACAAGTGAACTAAAAATCATTTTCTCAGTCCCAAAAGACAGACACATGTAAGAATGTTATTTACTACCTTTGCAACTCTTCTTCCACTTTCTACAACAGTATTTCCCCAGTGCTAAACCAAAACAGTCCATGAGTTCAAGCTGTATCATCTACATCAGTTAAATATACATCATCTCCTCCATCAGTTAAATCTATTTCATCTATATCAGCTCAATCTATATCATCACCTCTATCAGATTAATCTATATCATCATCTTCATCATCTACATCAGTTCAATCTACATCATTATCATAATAATAATAATAATAATAATAATAATAATGAGGACTTGGTATAGCACCTAATCTTTAGAAGCTCTAAGCACTTTACAACATTAGACAAACATATATAATGATATGATTACAAAAAACAAACACCATGAAATTAGAAAACAGAAAACATGCTGAAAATATTTAAGGTAAGGAAACATTATTATGTCTTTAAGTCTGTTCTTGCAGTTGAAATAGGTGAGTTTTAAGAGCGCTCTTGAATGAGATCACTGTGTCTTTGTGTCATCATCATCTACATCAGTTCAATCTACATCATTATCATCATCTACATCAGTTCAATCTACATCATTACCATCATCTACATCAGTTCAATCTACATCATTATCATCATCTACATCAGTTCAATCTACATCATTATCATCATCTACATCAGTTCAATCTACATCATTATCATCATCTACATCAGTTCAATCTACATCATTATCATCATCTACATCAGTTACATCTACATCATTATTATCATCTACATTAGTTACATCTGCATCATTATCATCTACATCAGTTACATCTACATCATTATTATCATCTACATCAGTTAAATCGATATAAAAATTTACATTAGTTAAATCTATATTGCTATATTTGTATTCTTAATATCAAGCTGGACTCCGCAACAATAATTTCTGATCTAAATATTTGCCTAAATGTTGCTGTTTAACTTAGCCTGAAAATTAGAAAGTAAGTCAACTTCAAATATAGGCCTATCTTAAAAATAAGCCATCCAGTCCCTACGACATTTTGATCTCTAAAGTAAGCTGGATTAAAAATTATCTGCCTAATATACTGAATACATATATTCTATGCATAAGTTCTAAACAAAATGTGAAAATCTTGCCATACAATCCATTATTGACTGAGATCGAACTATCATATTTCCCGAGAAATGCTGAATTTAAAAATAAATTTTAAAAATATTTCACATCCTTATACTGTATGTACTTCAGATATAAGGCAACCATTTTATCATCACTGACCACTATTTCTCAGGGGGGAAGGCGGGGGCAGGATGTCTACCTAAAAAGCATGTCATTCTCAGCAATAAGCTTAAAAAATTTACTGATTACCATGATTCATTACTTGCTTTAACAATTTTTAATAATGTACATTAATCTCATTTGAAATTCTATACTATTATCTTAATCTGAAATTCTACACTATTATATTCTACACTTATCTCATTTGAAATTCTACACAATTATCCCAATCTGAAATTCTACCCTATTATATTCTATCCTTATCTCATTTGAAATTCTACACTATTATCCCAATCTGAAATTCTACACTTATTCTACACTTATCTCATTTGAAATTCTACACTATTATCTCACCTGAGATTCCACCCTATTATATTCTATACTTATCTCATTTGAAATTCTACACTATTATTCCAATATGAAATATTCTACACGTATCTCATTTGAAATTCTACATTATCTCATCTGAAATTCTACCCTATTATATTCTATACTTATCTCATTTGAAATTCTACACTATTATCCCAATCTAAAATCCTACACTATTATATTCTACACTTATCTCATCTCTGAAATTCTACACTATTATCTCATCTGAGATTCTAAAATATTATCTCATCTGAACTAATACACTATTATCTCATCTGAAATTCTACACTATTTTCTCATCTGAAATTATACTTACATCTTATCTGATTTTTACACTATTATCTCATCTGAAAACCTACACTATTATATTCTACGCTATTATTTCATCTGAAATTCTACACTATTATCTCATCTGAAATTCTACATTTAAATTTGGGAGGTAAGAAATTGTGAGACCTCCTAAATGTACAAACCAAATAGCTCTTGTATGATTTAATGGAAGTAAATGTTGACAATGGTTATCACACAAACTATGTTAGACATTTACTAAATGATCACCTTTGGGATCAAAATTGGTTTACGAAATGGACAATACTGGCATAAGCAAGTTTAAAGACAACACTTAAGTCCCTATTCACTTGTCAATGTTGACCCACACAAGGTTAAATTGCCCAGCGTTAAGTTCTGAACATGTGAGTTTGATTCAACACTATATGATACTGTCACACACAATTGTATCAATGCTTACAACAACACATAACTTTGAAAAAATGTTATTCAGGAATTAAAGTAAGGCCCACATAATGTTCCAGATCAAATAGTTATGTTTCTCTCCTTAAAGAGTTCATCCAGTGCTTTTTCCATGGCATTACTGGTACCTCTTAACCCTGCAACAACTTTAGCAGCCCATTCAAAATATTCCTGTACCCTCTCTTCAGTCCAGCCTTTTGGTGTCTGTCGATTCAAATCGCGGAGATTGTGCAGTTTGTCAGCAAGTTTGACTAACTTTGCTTTGTGAGTTGAATGAGGGGCATTAACAACCTGCAGATCTTTTCGCTGCTGTTTAGTGAGAGTTTTGTCATCTGTTACTTCTTTAACCAAACCTGAAAGAAAATGTCATTTACAAACAAGATGCATGGTGAAGATTAGTTATGACAGAACTGCATGTACATTTTTACTTTTTATTTTTTTCTGCTGTTGACATACATGTCAACTGTTAAGCCTGGATAGTGAAGTGTTGACGTGGTAAAGCAATGGCTTTGCAATTCTGAAGCCCCTGGCCTGAACCCTGTTCTAGGTGATGCAGGATAAGTCATTACCTAAAGAAAACTCAGTGCGGTTAACTGGTGTCCTACACTTTTTTAATAGAAAACTGCAATATAACATTTTATCTATTTTATTTCTCATGTTAATAAGAAAAAAAATGTTACAATGCAGGAGAGAACAAAATGTTCTGCCAGAATGGTCAAGCCCATGAAGCCAGCTTACAAGTAGTGGTGGGGAGGTTATATATATTTCCTTGAATATTGGGCATCATTCAGCGTCTTCAAAATGTCAACTCAATAATATGGGCTTGCCATACAATAAATTTTAATATTCACATATGCAATACAAGTGAGTCTACCATGTTTCGGATGGCATAGTATCTGGAAAATTTATAAAATTATTATAATCAATTAAATTTTATGTTTAATCAGATATAAACATGCAAATAATTAATTTTGAAATTAAAATCAATCCCTGATACCACACTCATGCCAATTTTATGGTATCACAATTAATAGTATATAATTCACACCCACCTGCAAACAGTACAGACCCAGGTCTGTTGGTACGTATTTTTTCACATCAGGGCTATGTTATATGGATACAGGTTTAATGGGTTTATGAAAAGTCATACACATAATATTATATAATAACACCTTTCATGTATGGTTTTTTTCATCTTGACAAAAATCCCAAAATTCTTTGTCTTCTCAGGGCTCAGAAAACTTTCATATTTGCCCCACGTGTCCCAGAAATGACCTAAAATATTATTGGCTATTATCTCAGTATGTTGCATAACAAACTCACGTTGCCTATTAATTAAACCACACAGTAATTAATTCATTATGTTTTATAATTTAGCCTTGAAATCAAGTCATCTGATTCCGCTGGTAACTTGCTTTTAAAAGTAAGGTAACCTTGAATATAAGTGATACAATTTATCTGATACATATCTTAGATGAAAATACATGAACATGACTTATGGAGAGATCAACTTGTGTCTTCACACAAGAAACAGTGAAGCTCCAAAACTTGTGAAAATATTTTGTAAAATCTTCTGCCTATTAGGACAGAATTTGCATTTTATTATTTAATTCTGAATTTAAAGGAGCACTACTGCATAACATGAAAAATATAAAAGGTCAAGAAACTCAAAAGAAATGTTGTCCTTGTATAAACACATCTTCCTGTCCCATAAAGTATGTGTTAAACATTTGGACTTGCATAGATAATTTAAATAAAACTTCTGGATTTAAAAAAAGGCAACATCGGTTTTAAGTTTGATAAATAACACAGGAATAAAGTTTACATATTCAAACAAATGTGGTTGTTACCACAGAAGCTCATGATTCCATGTAAACACTGATATTATCTAACAAACACATCCCAGAAGAAATTACGTGTTTTGTGAAAAATCAACCTGTACAGATGGGATTAGTTGGATGAAGAAGACAGACAAAGAAGAAAAAGAAGACAGTACAAAAGATTCAGTAGAATGGAGCTAGATGCTGGCAACCTATATGGTAAATGGCTTAAAGTAAGTTGATATGAGAGAGCAAGGCAACCTATATGGTAAATGGCTTAAAGTAAGTTGATATGAGAGAGCAAGGCAACCTATAGGGTAAATGGCTTAAAGTAAGTTGATATGAGAGAGCAAGGCAACCTATATGGTAAATGGCTTAAAGTAAGTTGATATGAGAGAGCAAGGCAACCTATATGGTAAATGGCTTAAAGTAAGTTGATATGAGAGAGCAAGGCAAGACTATTATACAAATGCTAGATTACCAATCCTCTAGAAACTGGATGGTACAATCAGTCGATCATTATCATTTAAATTTAAATCACTGATATTTTACATTAATGATGGAGGAATGGATATGTGTTCAATATAATGAATAAAGTTATCATTATTGGAAATTAATGTGGAGAGTGAAGGTATAAATATATATTTTCATTCTTTTGACCTTTAGCTGAGTGCAAGACTGCAGTGCATTCTATATACACAAACAGAAACTGTTTCAAATGTAATTTTATTGCTTAATTCAGAGAACTGTTACTGCTAAAGCACAGTTTGGTTGCTTTACTCAATATTTCTTCACTGTGCAATGTATGGACTGCATTCAGCAGGGTATATTTTATGAATTTGTTTTAGTTTATATTCCTTAGGAATTCATTATTTTCTCAGATATCACATCACATAAAGGACCTTTAAAACCACTATTTAACAGAATTATTCAAGACAGCTAAGCAGAGGCCTGGCAGTGATTCTCATATAAAAGAATCCACACAATGCAGTTGAATATTATTATTATGATTATTATTATTATTATTTCCTCCAGTTTTATAATTGGCAAAAAAATACAATGGTAACAATTTTATCAAAGTACTTGATGAAATATTTATTATGTCATAATCCACAAACAAATATGAGGATAATGACAACCAGGTGAGAAACGTAATTTTCACATCTTCAAAGCAACTTCATTTAATGCTGTCAAACTGTGAAGAAATGTTCAATGTGACATGTTTCAGTTAATGTTGTTATGCATGACTCCTTAGCACCCAAGCATATTTGACATCAGCCAGGTAGAAACTTGTTTTAATATTTTTTAAACTATAATGGAAATTTAAGTCAAACTTTAGATATAAAAGAAATATCTTTTACCTTTTCTACAATTGCAGTATAAATGGAGTATGATAAATTGCCTACAAAGGAACAAAGCAGTTATTATGGCAGAGGTTGAGGAGTGACCATGGATTTATTTTCAAACCTGGTATATTATTTTTCTATTACCTCATGATTGTTAATTCTTTTCAATTACAGTCCTACCCATTTATGTCGACATCCTCGGGCCCGAGGAAATATTGTCGACATAGGCGAATGTCGAGATAAGTGTTTGGAGGGGGTCTGAAAAAAAGATACAAGTTAAATTCGTCAGTAAGGGGTGACCTGTCGTCAGTGAGTAGCATTTACACTTTGAGAAAACAAACAATGCAAATTTTGATTACATGAAAACAAAACCAGTGTGAAATACACTTGTATATTGACAAATTACATTTTGGTTACCTTTGTGTAATAAAATCCACAATAAAATATTGCATCGGTCACATCCTGATATGGAAAACATTCACTACAACATTCAATGTCGGCATAAGCACATGGTTGCATAGTTGTTATTTACACGCTTCAAGTACATGTACTTAAATTGGCCTAGATTTTGGTCAGTCTGTTCCCATCTTATTGAGGCTACCAAGGGGATGGGGCTATTCACAGGGAAACGAAAACCTGTCAACAAGTTGGTTTAAACAGTACTTGTATTTAGTTACAGAAGTCATCGTGAAAAGTACATAAAAGCGAACAAGAGATATGCGGCTGATATGATTGATGAAGGCATAATATTGTATACATTGACACATGCTAATGAGGTATTAAAAGAAAATGATTCTTACAATACAATATTGTAACAATGTCAGCTCAAGTAGTATACACTTAAAATTTTTCACAGACATCTTTGCAAGATGCCCCACCCTCAACTTCCTTAACAGCCAGATATTTTGTTTCCAGAGACTGTAAATTTAATCTGCGTTTACACTGCCATTGGTAGCCATCGTAAATATAAATAAAATTAAAAAGGAAACTTTCACAGCACAATAAACTTGTTTTAATCACCGATCACTTTGGAAAATGCAAGAATCAGATCAGATTTCATTGCTTTTATATAAATCACCGTGAGAGGCCAACTTTATAGGACCAAACAAAAGCCTGTTTTTTTTTATCTGACCGTGACATTAAAGCCTGGTGGCAAGATCAACTAATTGTTGAATAAAGTACAGGTCGGAACTGGCCGCTTGCCGACATAAATGATTAGGCGAGAAAATTAAAGCCTGGCGGCAAGATCAACTAACTGTTGAACAAATTTTGTTTGGAACTGGCAGCTGGTCGACATAAATGATAAGGCGGTAAAGTTAACGCCTGGCGGCAAGATCAACTAACTGTGGAACAAAGTATGGGTCGGAACTGGCATCTTGTCGACATAAATGATTTGAAAACAAAGGATTTGTTCAAGCTGGGACCAAGGGCTTCTGTCGACATGTACATTTATTTTTTATCTCGATGTCAACATAAGCATGACAATTTTGGTAGTAATAGTAGACCAAGGGACCGGGACTTTGCTTTTTTGTCGAAATAGGCGGCTTGTCAACATAAGTGATGTCGATATAAGTGGGTAGGACTGTACTGTATATTAGAGTGAGATTTTTAAAAGCTATATTAAGGCTGGAAATATGTATGTTTTGGTGATAAAATATTATATCCCCCTCCCCCTGAAAAATAAATGGGCAGTTCTTAAGATTAATGCAACCAGGAAAAAAATCTCCAAAGCAAGTTTAACCAGTACATTACTATCATTTTTTTCACTGTTATTACAATCTAAGCCCAGTGAGCCATACTTGGTTCTTTTAAAGAATGTTTTCATTTACCTCTTGATAATCCTATGTATGTTTTGGAAAGGAGTCAAGAGTTATGACTGGTTCAAAATATTTCCATTGATAATGTCATGTCATTAAGTTCGCAGTATATGGGATTTACTTTGTACATCTATGTCTGTGGATCCAACTGTCTTACTTATTCAAGATAAAACTCCTATAAAGCTTCATTTATTAACATTAAACTTGCACCATGGGTGAATATCTTAGAAGTTTACCATTTCAAAAATGAGCACCCTGAACATCCTAAGATGAGTGAACCCCCTCCTTTCTGGAGTTACATATTAACAAGAACAATAATCATAGATTTTCTTTAAAGACATCTGGAAAAGTTCAAGTTTTATGGAAGTAAGCTTGGGAATATGTAATTTGTCTCCATTTAACTAATTCACCTTCCATCAAATAGATATTCGAGAAATGTGGTGATTGTTTTTGCCTTTGAATGCAAAGATTAAGTGTAATGAACAATTTTTCTTTTTATAAAAGGTAAATGAAAAACTTGAAAAGGACACAACAAAAGTGTACCTTTTAAGTACTAGTCATATTTCTTGCTTGCTACTGCAAGTCAAAAACTCTTGAAATTCAACAAAATCAGTGTCTTAAAATACCATCTACTTACATGGTGAGTCCAACTGCAAACTGCACAGACCCAGATCTACTGTCACAGATCTGGGTCATTGCAGTTTGGTGGGAGTATTCAGTAGAACAAACAACATAAATCCTGATTTGCTGGTGCATTATGCTATGACAGATCAGGATCTCTACTTTCGCAGTTCAACTCAACTTATAAACAAGTACATATGGTATTCATTATTTCAAATGCTTAGGTTTTACTTTTGGATGAGTATGTATGGGTGCCATATAAATAAGAGAAAGAGGGTTTATCCTTTAGTTATTTAATTTTATGACACAGAGAGAGGTCATAACATAAGCTCTGAATTGGTAACACTTTAAGATGACCCCCAAGATCTCATTACACAACAAAATACTCGATTTATCCACTGCTCTAAAACTGCATTTTAAATCGGCTTTACTTCAAGGAGAGTACATTACTATAACTATAATTATTATAACTATTTCATCTCATCAGCGACAGCAGTACATAGTCTTCTATTATCACATAAATAAATGTGAAATCATCAACATCCACTCTCATGCCGTTTACACCGTTGATTACTATTTTGATCATATTAGCAAAGTAAGGCTCTAGTTTTAAACGAGGAAACCCCTATGTACATCAAAGTTTGGCCATCTTTAAATGTGATTTTCAGCCTTATTAAATTGTGCATAAGCTTCATTTCAAAATTTTTTGACATTTCGTATGAAACAGAAAAAATTCAAGTAAATTTTTTAACATTTATGTAGTACAGTCCCTTTAAAGGACAAAATTATGAATTTAAGAAAAAAATGCATAAAATGTATATTGATAATATACAAGTTAAAAAGTTCTGATACACATAAATCCTTTTCTCTTTGTTTACTGACATTTTTATGAATATTTTGTTTGAAAATATGGCAGCATCCAAAGTAATCTATCTTGGATATAAACCAAACACAAATGTACTCATGATATATAAACTGAGGCCTGTTTCAGTTGTTTTATTTAGAGTACCATCTATACTTGCAGCCAGGTCCAGTTGCAAGAACATAATAGCCCAGTAGATCAGGTTCTATGTTGTTTGTTCTACTAATTATTCCTAACAACATGTATAGTCCCAGATCTGTCAGCGCATTATGTGCAGCATATCTGGATCAATGCAGTTTGCAGTTAAACTGACATTTGTGAGAACAGATGGTAAAGGCTCCATTGATTTATGCTTTTGCAGCCTTGGATTGGTTTGGTGCTTTATGACACTGCAACACAAGTAGGTTATTTAGTGCTGTGGCAATTGGAGTAAAATGCCTTGCACAAGAACATACCATGGCAGCTGACCCAGGATAGTCCAATGGTAGGATTGAACCCACACCCGTTTAGTCACAAGTCCTGCATGGTAACCCCTGAGCCACCATTGCTCAAGATTGATTGCTTTTCTTAGGTTGGCTAAAATTTTAATATTTCTGGGAATCTCTTTTTTTGGTGTTTTACTCCAAGTTCCTGCAAGTTAGGATATGTCTAACAGTAACATCCTGGCCAAGAAAAGCTTAGTAAAAATTTACTCATATATAATGCAAGACCTCTAAAATGAAAATCCACCATGTTAAAACTGTATTTTAATCCTAGAAGCATTCTGAATATTCTGCAGAAAAATGTCAATTACTAACTAAGCATTAAAAAGGTTGTGCCTAGTCTCATTTCGAGAGAGAAATTTCATTTCTTTAGTAAAACTGGGACCAGAACTAAAACTTGACTTTGCTCAGCTGTAAAACAAGACAAATAATATAGCAAAATAATATGTCTCCATTTCTGGAAGAGTTATACATTTTGCATATACTTTAAAAAACCCACCTACTTCTGCAAGTAAATTTATGGTCTTCTAAACAGCTGGTCTTTCAACAGATGTCATCAATTTAAACAATAAAATGTACTCATGTAATAAAAATCTGTTAGTCGTTAAATGGAGGACGTTATTTTAAATAACAAACTCGATTTATGAACTAAGAATTGTGTATTATATGACAGGTGGTTTTTCAATATAGGTCTTAATTTTAAATAACAATCTGTTTTAAATGACAGGTGGTCTTTCAACAGAAGTCATCATTTTAATTAACACAATTGACCTGTGCACAAATTATCACAGCTGCCAACCCAAGAGTACAAAAATACTGACTGCTTAAAACAAAACTAATGATTTTCAGGAACAAATACTAATTTTTAAAACTTTAATGCATATGTAACTATTTACAACATCCACAACCATCAGTAAAGTAGGAAAGTACATAATTATTTAATGTCAAAGATGCATGTGTTGCACTCTTGCACCTTCTGAATGGGCACCCTGTTCTATTCTGGTGCCCATTCAGAAGGTGCAAAAATGCAACACACACTCAGACACAGGTTATTTATAGGAGCCGTTTCCACACCTTGTTTTTTCAATCATTATTGATTCCAATGTACCATCTTTCACTGACAATCTGAATTCTGTGCGATTTTTTTTACTGAACTGTTTTCCTTCTAGCACACAAGTAATAATTTGTGATTTTACTTTCTGGAAAAAGTGTGTGAAATAAATCGCCAGCAACACTAGTAACTGAGGAAGGTTCATTTCTTAATAAATTTAGTAAACCAAACTTTGATTGAATTACATCAAGGTTCTGTCTGACATTTATAAACACAAGTTCAGGCTGAATTGTTGATGATGAAGCAGCAAACTGATGTTTATCAGCTTTTTCATGCTTCTTTATTTCATGGGTGCCTCCATGCTCAATAGCAATATCACATTTACACAATTTGCAAAAGACAAGGTTTTCTCCTTTATAAGATGGTTTCACAAATTTAAACAAGACAGCACAACTGTCCTCCCAGTTCTGTTTTGTTTTGTTTTTTTTGCTGGAGAAAATTCTGTATCTTCTGCTTTCCTTTTCAACATGACTAGAAGTTGAATATTATGAAGATGATATACAGTGATAGTGGCAGCCGCTTTGTGCAATCCAATATGGTGGTTAAAGACAAGTATGGTAGCCTAGATTTCAAATGAACCAATCATATTTTAGAACTCTCTATCCCTATATACATGCAATGCATTTGCTCTCTGAATGAAACTGGGTGCCGTTAAAAACAGAAAATTGAAAGAAAATTTTTCATTTAATTTTTTTATTAAAAAAAAGATTTTTAATGAGAAAAACATACAGCCATATTCAGGTCCAAAATCAAAATACAGGACAAATATGGAAAAAAACAGGTCACTTGGCAGCTATAAAGTATCTATTTGACATGATAGGTGGTTTTTCAAAACAGTTTCATTTTACCTTGAAAAGCATGAAAATTATATAAGCTATAAAAACATTTTCGAAACATATTATTGAATGTGTCTATATTTTGTTAATACAAATAAATAAATATGGTTTTTACTAGGAGAAATTAGGCATATTCACATGGTGTGACATTGCACAGCAGAAATGATAATTTCATTTTTATTATTATGAATTGTGATGTAATTCTTAAATAACCTACACCAAGATAAAGAAATTCACAGAACTGATTGCTAATAAACATATTAGAAATTATGACAAAAGATCTCTTTCAATATCTTTGCTTCATGCACCTTTTGTGCTTAGGAAGAAAAGAGAGACAACTCTTGCATTAACTAAATAATACAAAACACTGGCTAAATGTAATTTCTATGAATTAACTCTTTACCTTCTGCTAACGCATATATGTGATGCTAAAAATAGCCCTGTAACTCCAGAGATGCATATACACGTGCTAATAATACTGAGTCTGTCCCTGCTGGCTCATATATGCGTTTCCGGCAAAGGGTTGGGAAACCCCAGAGAAGCATATAAGCGTTTCGTATTAAAGCTTTGTATTGGATGAAATCGCAACATCTGGGGTTTTTTTAACAATATTTAGCCAATGATAATAGTCCTCACATAAAATGATGAAAGTGTTCTGTTAGTAGTTTTACAGGATATAAGCGGGAATTTCCTTTGAAAACATGGTTAACTTGCAAATTGAAACAAAATGGCAATATTCATATATTCTGACCTCGATTCCAACGAATGTTTTGAACGATTTGAAATTTATGACATTGCAAATGACACTGCCTTTAATGATCTGATTAAAGACGAAGTATCAGACATTAGTACAAGTCCTGTTTTGACACCGGACATTTCAGATATATCTGAATCTGAGGATGAAACACACGACGATCTTTTCTGGTCGGAACACGTGGGACCGTTACATATGGATGACTTTACAGCAGATTCAGGGCCAACATTTAATTTAGATGAAAATGCAAGGGAGATTTCTTTTTACAGTTTTTTCTCGAAGAAATATTTCAGCTGTGTAAGATAGTGATGAAAAAAGTAGTCTAATATGCATTTTAAACACAACAGATATCTTGAGGTATATTTTTTACTATGAATATGTGAATATAAACATTGATTCCTGAGGATTATATGTACTTGTTGGTGGAAATGAGTGGCACAAAACTTTGGTAAGTGTTTAAAATATTCATTTTCATTAAATTATATAGTTTGCATGGGACAAGATTGATGTGCACTAACTCGAGAAGCTCTCACTCAGGCAGCCTTTATGATGCTCTGGGGTTCAGCCTACAAACAGCAGCTAGAAGGCAGGCTGCTTATCAGGCTTAGTAAGCGGGGCAGTAAGTACCTGCAGAACGGTAAAGAGTTAACCTTTTGAATAATAGGATCTTTAAGTAAAATTTATAAAGCTTTTTCATAATATTCATTTAGCTAAAACTGAAGACTGACAGTCACTTACCCATTACCTCCTTGCCAAACTGTTCCTCATTAACTCACCCATTACCTCCTTGCCAAACTGTTCCTCATTTACTCACCCATTACTTCCTTGCCAAACTGTTCCTCATTAACTCACCCACTACCTCCTTGCCAAACTGTTCCTCATTTACTCGCCCATTACTTCCTTGCCAAACTCTTTCCTCATTTACTCACCCAATACCTCCTTGCCAAACTGCTCCTCATTTACTCACACATTACTTCCTTGCCAAACTGTTCCTCAATCTCCTTAAAAGTTGTATTTGTGTCCTCAACTGTGTCATGGAGAAGTGCTGCCTGTGAAAGGATACAATTTTTATTGATTGTTTAATGCTGTAGCCCAGGCTGCATCATAATGAATGGCAAATGATAAATTCTGTAACATTGTTCCCTATGTTGTAACTGTTTATATTTATGAGAAAGCAAGTTAAGCTCTGCTGATAATGAACATGACCAGCTTGTCAAAGATGGCCCTTAAGTGGACTCCACAGGAAAACAGTAAAGCTTGTCTAAAATGGCTCTTAAGTGGACTCCACAGGAAAACAGAAAAAAAGACCTCATACCATCTGGTGGAAAACCATTGCATAAAAATTAAACAAGATCCATTCATCAACTAATGAAGTAGAATCACAGCAAAAGACTTGAACCTTTGGCAGCAGCATACAAATTGCTGCTGCCCCTACCCCCCACCCCCTGCCACATGAAACCAGCAATTTTTTAACAAAGCAGTAACATTTTTAAAGAATTCTTATGTTTGTTTCAATAGCTGCTAACCAACTGTCCATCAGGTTCTGAAATGTTATTATCGGCACTGGTGTTGAAGGCTTGTTGCAATTATGTCATTCAAAAGAAATAAAGATGATTAAATAATAAACTTTCACATTAGTAAATATTTTCTTACCAATCAAATATATTAGGGTCTTATTTAAACAATGGGGCAATGTTACAAATGTAAATGCTGGAAGCATGTGATTTTAGTCTGCATCCTTAAGTATTCTCTTTTTATCCACATACTTTTTTAAAACACACCGAGCTTATGCGATATTCTCTATCTATCCATATGTCCACTGTTACACCTCCTAAACCACTGCGTTGAATTTTACAAACCTTGGTAGTGAAGTGGACCTGTAGCGAAAACCTGCAAGAGGGGTGTCTTTATTGTTTCCAACCCCAAGGATTCCTAGGATGGGACTAAAGGCCAAAATATACATGTTTTAAGAAATACACCACTCCCTTAATAACTCATGCCTGGATAACTCACAAACCCACTTACAATGTTGTAGCAGGTGGGGATCGCATTTCTTTTTCTAGAAAATGCCAAAATACTTTGACCTTAATTTGTTGAGCATGAAGAAATCACAATTAAAACTGATAATTGAAACCATAGTATATTGCTTATTTTAACACAGAAAACGCTTCTGAATACTGAAAGCTCTCTGACCTGATGGGTATTTTTTTCACAGTAACGTGGTCCATTTCTTCACAATTGAGTACAAGGATATGTATAATGACTGAATGTGCAAGTCTCGTGTAAAGCTAATTTTAATTCATTTTCTGAAAAACTCTTAATATTGAATTTTTGTAAATAGTCATTTTGCAAGATAGTTCAAATCCTGATCTACCCTTATATAACTTTAACCTATTACTGTCATTGATGCAACTGGAGAACAAAGAACAGACCCCATCCACAATATACAGAATATAATCAGAATAGTTTACTGTGAATCAACATGCCACCGGTCTCTATCTTGGTTGTGTTAATTACTTGTAACCAGAAGCTATAAATCAGCTTAGCAGGCATTGATGCATGCTGCTTTTTAGAACTACAGCACAGTATGTATATACAAGGCTCATAAACACTCATCTTCTCATCCTGACAGGGTAAAAAGTGCTTGTGCCTCATTAACTCACAAATCTGTGTGTATTTGATACATTTAAAAAGCACCAAAGTTCATCATTGCTTAACACCTAACATGCATCAATTATTAATTACTTGTATCTATTTTGCTTACTTGCTGCCAGACAAGAACATGTTGTAAAAAAAAGCTGACTTTGCATTTTATACAGGTAACCAAACCAAACAGGTTTCTAAAATGGGTACTAAATCTGCAGATGTTGTTACATGACAGCATTTTAAAATACCTTCTCATACACTGCCCATTATATAAATATATAAGATGCCAGGTTTATATACTAAATCATGAAATCACAACTTCACACAAGCCCCAATTTCCATGTGATATTCACATTTACAGTGACACTGTCAGGCAATCTAGGTTTTATTTTAATCTGTCAATCAATCTAGGCTTTATTTTAATCTGTCAAGTAATCTAGGCTTTACCTGAATATGTCATGCAATCAAAGCTTTATTTTAATCTGTCAAGTAATCTAGGCTTTGTTTTAATCTGTCAGGCAATATAGACTTTATTTGAATCTGTCACTGTCAGGTAATCAAAGCTTTATTTTAATGTCAGGTGATTTATGTATTATTTAATGTCAGGCAATTTGTGCAATATTTTATTCTGTCAGGCATGCTATTTTTATTTTAATCTGTCAGTCAATCTAGGCTTAATTTTAATCTGTCAGGCAATCTAGGCTTTGTTTTGATCTGTCAGATAATCAAGGTTTTATATTAATCTGCCAGGTAATTTAGATTTTATTTTGATGTCAGGTAATCAAAGCTTTATTTTATTCTGGAGAAATGTATCTTTTTCAACCATCTATCACACATCTTTATGAGTCAGACCTGTGGTTAAGTTAAGATCCACAGAATGTAAAAATTTGACATTTTGTCTCGTCAGTGTTATGCTTGCCCTGGTCATAGGGAATTTTCAAGACTACAGCTTTATTGATACACTGCCAACATGAAGTGAAGACACCAGCAGGTATTTCTGTAAGTTTCTAATTCCTTCAACAATAGTGTTAACTAATATTCAAAAGACACATTTTAAATGTTTCTGCTGATTCCTGCCAAGTCTCACATGATGTATGCCACTGTAATCCATTTAGAAAGCATATAATGTTTAGACAATGGCTGGTTGGTCTTAATTTAAGCGAGGCCATTAGATAACAACTTTCCAGCACTGGTCAGTCAGGGATCTTGAGTATACTTAAGCAGTTCTCCAGAAATGGAGTTTGGACTGAAACTGATAGCCTGACATTAGCAGAATGTAACACCATTTGATACAAAGAAATATCACAAGCTTTTGACATTTTATCACTCGCAAATCCCCACATATGTAACATATGTGTTAGAGCTTACTGAAAAGCAAAATTAAAATGACACTTAGATTATTAAAAAGTATCAAAAAAACCATTAGGAATTCATGGGTTAATTGTAATACTACATTTTCTTCAGTTACAAACCTTGTCTCTTATGATGTACTTATCCAAGGGACCATGTATTAGAAGGATTTTCAACAGGCTGTCTTTACTCAGAACAGAAAATTTTCATTGTTTGGATTGAAAGTAATATCAAACTTGTATTAGATGCCTGTGATTTTGTTGTAAATACAAGAAAATAAGTATACTGTGTTGAGTTTAGTTATAATGGACAAATATCTGTTGCAACTCACTCGTCATGGGGACAACTACTTTGAAAAATGTGTCCTCATTCTTGATATAGTTCAACAGCACAATCTTGGCTACATAGTGCCAAGCCATATTACAACTACTTCCCTTGAAGGTACGAACTTCTTACTTCTAATATACCTGCACATAAATATATAGTCATTTTCATTGTTTTTTTTCAAATAAATATTTTCATCTATATAGCTGTTTGCAAGCGGCAATAATTTAATAGTAGAATCAATAGGATGTAGAAAGACTATAAAACAAAAATACAAGTGGAGTCTGAATCCCTATTACAAAAACATGAAAATAATAAAAGTAAAAAAGAAAACAAAGAAAACAAGAAAAAAGAAAACAAAGGAAAAAAGACAATAAGAAAAAAAGAAAAGAAGTCAAAAAGAAAACAAAGAAAACAAGAAAAAAGAAAAGAAAACAAGAACAGATAAGAAAATGAGAACAAAAAGAAAACAAGAAAAAAGAAAAAAATGTTGTCATTAGTAGTCAGGAATGAGCAGTCCTACAGGAAACTCATTCATGGCAAACTGGATTCTTCATAAATCCCACATCAAAAAGGATATATATGGTAAAAGCAAATACTCTATGACAAATTCAGCTAGTACATAGTCTATGATAAATTCAGCTAGCACATAGTCTATGATAAATTCAGCTAGCAAATAGTCTATGATAAATTCAGCTAGTACAGAGTCTATGATAAATTCAGCTAGTACATAGTCTTTGATAAATTCAGCTAGTACATAGTCTATGATAAATTCAGCTAGCAGATAGTCTATGATAAATTCAGCTAGTACATAGTCTATGATAAATTCAGCTAGTACACAATCTATGATAAATTCAGCTAGCAGATGGTCTATGATAAATTCAGCTAGCAGATAGTCTATGATAAATTCAGCTAGTACACAATCTATGAAAAATTCAGCTAGCAGATGGTCTATGATAAATTCAGCTAGTACAGAGTTTGTGATAAATTCAGCTAGTACACAGTCTATGATAAATTAGCTAGTACATAGTCTATGATAAATTCAGCTAGTACAGAGTCTGTGATAAATTCATCTAGTACATAGTCTATGATAAATTCAGCTAGTACAGAGTCTGTGATAAATTCATGTAGTACATAGTCTATGATAAATTCAGCTAGTACAGAGTCTGTGTTAAATTCATCTAGTACATAGTCTATGATAAATTCAGCTAGCAGATAGTCTATGATAAATTCAGGCAGCAGAACATTTTACTGTAACACTGGTACAACAGTCTAAGTTAAAGATGTATAAAAAACGGTGGAGAAATGAAGGGTGGGAAACCTTTCACTTACGACTTAAGGTCTTTTTGTATAATTTATAATGACTGAGTCTGGTGAAAACTCTTGTGGGGGGGTTTCTTCCTTATTTGATCTTTTTCAGACCAGTTAAGGGTGGCCCCGTCCTACTTGTATTGTTCCTGAAGCTTAACGTTATATATCTGGTGTGTGCTATATGTGTTTTCCATTTTCTTTTTGTTTTTGGGGTTTTTCTTAAATTATATTTGTTCTGTTTGAATTATTTTATTATCCAAGTCAATTTTGTCCTTGCAGATTATATTTTTTTTCTTTTCTTTAGGATTCTAAATATTCATCAAAGTCCAATAAGTAAGTTTCCATCATCTTTTCCTCTTGTCTTGTCTCATTCTGGCTCTCATTTTAATTCTTTCTTTCTCTTGTTCATTAATTGTCATTATCTCCATTTGTGGTACTGTCCTTGCTATTGATTTTGTTGTTGTTGTTGTAGTTCTTGTTCCAGTTTTGTGTTCAGTTGTTCTTGGTGCTGCCATTAATTCTTCTTTGTTATTGGATTTTGTCTCTACTGTTGTTTTCCCTGAATTGTGTTTTTCCTGTTGTCACTGTTTCTGCTTGTGCTTCTGTTGTTGGTCCTGATGTTTTTGGTTTAAATTTGTTGTTGTTTCTGTTCTTGTTTGATGTTCTGGTGTTCTTACTGCTGTTGTTTTTTTTTATTAGGGACCTGTACTTGTTTTTGTTTCTGCTGTTCTTGTTTCTTTTGGTTCAGGAAGATTCTCATTTCCGATACAAAAATTTGGTGCTTTTCATCATCTTTGGTCTTTGGGCATTTGTGTGGTATGTGCCCTGTATAGACCATTCTCAGAATGTATTCATGTGACCCTGGGTCAACGAATCCAAAACGAGGCTAAGCTAGGCACCAGCTTATAGATTTGTTACAACCAGGGGACCAATTTATGGCAGATAAAGGTTTTGTTAAAATTAAAGAGAAAATTATTTTAATAAACAGATTAACATAATATCCCATACATAAAATGACAAAATTTTATATTGTTTAGACATGATTCTTCACTATTATGTTTACTTTATCTAATGTCTGCATTTACATATTGGGTGTTAAAATTCATCCATCTATCAATGCCACAAAAATAATATTAATTATAATCAATGAAGAAATTCATATAAATAAGGGACCAATTTGTGTGTTTGGGGGCAGGGTGCCTTTTATATATATATATATATATATATATGAATGGCTTTCAAACAGCTTTGAACAAATAATCCTGCTGTTTTGTGGGTAAATATATAACTGCCAGTCTGTTATTGAAACAAAAAAAATGTGTTCATATGAATAAAATCGTATATCCATATTGTCAGTTGACAAATGATTCAGAAAAGAAAAAATATGTCATTTAAAGGGAAAATCCCAGTCCCTCCCACCCCCAGGCACTAAAAGCAGCAAGCACCATAACAACAACCAGGTTGTGCACTTCTGATACAAATTAAAATGCAAGCATACTGACATGTACCCAAAACTATTTAAAGCACACCACAAAGTCTCTAATGGTCTGAGGAGCGTGGTTGGTTAAAAGGGCAGTTTGTGTCACTATGCACATTTTGTAAATGGGTAAATGATTTATTCTAACCGCGTGTTTTGACCACAGTATTGATTGATCATAGCTGTACATTTAAACCATACCTAATCAGAAACAAAATTCATGCTTTAATAGTTTCTTTTCTCTATCGTTAACTTGTATTTTGTGCTGTAGAGAAAAAGGACACTCAAGATAGGACATAAATCAACTTACGTTTAAGAGAATGGACATATCAAGTAAGTTTTCATCATTATAATATATACAGTGGTAATTCTATAATGTAAAATATTCTTACGCAAAAAGAAACAATCTCTATAAAATACATTACATCCATTACAGCTGTGATCAATATAATATATTCTCTCGCAAAAGGAATCTACATAATATATTATATGCAGTATAGTTGCGATCTGCCTAGCTTAGCCTCATTTTCGCGAGACATTAATATTCATGAGGATCTCATTAAGAATGGTCTATTCCCACATCTGTTGCACTTTCTATGGTGGATGCATCCTTTGTACCATGATTTGGTTAAGAAGCCATGTAAGCTTGATCCCCTTAGGTCATAAAATATATCCTTTAAAGCCTTTTCTATTTAGTGATTCTGTCTAGCTGATAAAGTCCTTATTCATTAGTTGTAAGACTGTCATTATTGTTGCCATACTTGGGTCTTTTTTCTAGGAATATCTCGGTCAAATCTATCTTCTGTGTGCCCTCCTTGTATACACATTCTAAGTCACCATTCTCAGTCTCTATCCACCTGGTTCTAAAAAATTTCTCCAGTTCTGTCAGTTCCATGTTTGATGCCATTTTTCCATATGCAGCTTATGTTTCTCACTAAGGTTGTTTCACTTATTTCTCAACAGTTCAAAAATATTATTTAACATTTGTAAATTCTGTATATTTATCGATCCGTATTTTTCCAGCCAGGCTGTGGAAAACCTTCCGCTAATTCATTCTTTGTCCTGTGGACTTATGGGCAGTTTGTTTCGTTTGTGCCATGGCTGATCAACATTCGATAGACATTACTTCTCAAGAATGAGTGTCAGAGGGATGGAAACTCCAACATGAAAGAAATACCTACAGGTGTGCTGTCAGAGTTGGCTATAATCAAACGCCTACAGGGGTGCTGTCAGAGTTGACAACAGATTAAACTGAAAGAAATACTTACAGGTGTACTATCCAAGTTGGCAAAACATTAAAATGAAAGAAATACATGTACAGGTGTGCTGTCCGAGTTGGCTATACATTAAAATGAAAGAAATACAGGTGTACTGTCCAAGTTGGCTATATACTAAAATGAAAGAAATACCTACAGGTGTACTATCTGAGTTGGATTTACATTAAATGAATGAAATACCTACAGGTGTGCTGTCAGAGTTGGCTATAATGAAAGAAACACCTACAGGTGTGCTGTCAGAGTTGACTGTAACGAAACACCGACAGGGGTGCTGTCAGAGTTGACTGTAACGAAATAGCTACAGGGGTGCTGTCAGAGTTGGCAATAGATTACAGTGAAAGAAATAGAGCTTACAATACATTAAAATGAAAGAAATACCTACAGGTGTGCCATCTGTGTTGGATATACTTTAAAATGAAAGAAATACCTAAAGGTGTGCTGTCTGAGTTTGCTATAATTAAAATGAAAGAAATACCTACAGGTGTACTGTCCATGTTGTCTATACTTTAAAATGAAAGAATTACCTACAGGTGTACTGTCAGAGTTGGCTAAACATTTAAAATCCGCAACAAAACATTCATGAATACATGGTTCTGTCTGAACCTGGAACAATTAGATATGGAGTACCACAAGGCTCAGTTCTAGGTCTATTACTATTTATTTTATTTATTAATGACCTACCACTTTTAGTAAGGGACTAAATATCATCTACTGATCTCTACACAGATGACACAACATTGTCAGACATCCAAAACACAAAGCATGAACTCGAAATTACTTTACAGAATGCCCTAAACAAACTGGACAACTGGTGCACATGCAACGGCATGGTGCTAAATACTGGTAAAACTAAAATATTACTTATCTCAACACAGCAAAAAAGAACAATCTTGGTAGTGATGAACTATGTCTCACTTGCAAGGAAAAAAATTGCAAATGGTCTGTCATGATAAACTACTTGGTGTTTTGGTAGCTAATAACCTATCATGGACTGAACATATCAAAAATATCAGTAAAAGAAGTCAATTCAAGTTTATGGCTTCTCAGTAGGATAAGACATTTTCTCCCTGAAAGGCACAGAAAGCTATTTTATAACAGTTACATACAACCCTATTTAGACTAATGTAATACAGTATGGGGTAATTCAAATGACAAAAACATAGCAAAGTTGACACATCTTCAAAAAAGAGCATTTGGGCTAATATCAATCCAGAAAGAAAGCAAGGAAAATTTATCTGGTAAGTTAAAATATTACCTATTAAAGACCAAATTCGTCTGAGAAAAGCCAAATTAATGTACAGGATATCCAATAATAGTGCTCCTGAATATTTACAATCACTATTCCAGTATAGGCTACCTGGCAATACTCCCCACCTGCGATCCATGTCTACCAAACAGTATAATAATAAAAGAGACAAACAGTCATACATATAATTATATTGTTATAAAGGATATACAATTTATCAATTTAAAAAAAATAAAATAAAATAAAATAAAAAACATAAAATATATATACAATTTTATATAGTGCATTGGTATTGAGGCCATTAGGATACAAAGTATCTAATTTATGAATCCAGTAAGTTTCTTTTGCGAGTCTATTCATGTCTCCATGCACAATATCTACTGGTATGAAAGAAAAATCGAGTAGAGAGTGATTATTGGTATTAAAATGTGTTGAAATATTAGAGGAAAACTGAGGATCTCTATAATTTTTTATACGAAAGCAATGATTATTCATTGTCTTAGAAACTTGTTGAAGTGTTTGACTGTTTGTCTCTATTTTATTTTATTATTTTACTGATTCAGTTTTCATTAGAGACTCATGTATCTTTTAGATCCTGTCATATATATATAATTGTTATGATGATGCATATCATTTATGACACTACGTAATGACGTAATTGTTATTTTACAATATAAAGACATCATCCGTTTCTTTCAAAATATTTTATGCTTGAAGAAGCATGTATTAAATGCGAAACTAGTTGCACAGAATTATCGGCGTTTGTGTTGTTTTTTATCCCAATACCAAACAGTATACAATTCCCAAACCAAATAAGGAATTATTCAAAAAAAGTTTCCAATACTCTGGAACTTTATTCTGGAATAGTATTCCAGTTGAGATTAGAAATGCCCACTCTATTTCCTTCTTCCAAACCCAATATATCCAGTGGCTTCAGAGATGCAGCTAAAACAAATAAATTCCTTTGTATGAGGGCCTCAAGGTAGATTAGTTCTTAGCTAATTGTGTTACCATCTTTAAATACAGTCATTATTATGGGCACAACATTGTGATTCAGGCAATGTCCAACCTGGGACCCTCAGTTGCACATGGAAGAAAAATTATAAGAGATAGATGAATTATAATCAAACAGCTGAATGTGAAAGACCAGCAAAAACTATAACAGAACTGAGATATAAACTGCAGCAATTTGGAAAGACAGATATGAGTGAAGCCATGATACAAACAGTCAAAAACTGTTTAAGGGATGAACACTGGAAATGAACAGGATAAACAATTCTTCTGGGGAACATTTTACACTGAATAGTTTAAATTACAGTTTTATATTATTTATCAATGGAAGATGTGTACAGAAAATCCTGTAACAAGAGTGGATTTTCTGTGTGACTCAATTACATGAAGATATGGTCATTCACTCAGCAGAGAGCCAGAAATAGAAATTCTTTGGAAAACTAGTAACAAGCCTTACAATCTAAACCTGAAGGAATGGAGTTGCCCATGCAAATAAAGTGTACGTGGGAAAAGATACTGACAAATAGAAGTGGCCAATTCTGTAACTAAGCATGGATAACCCACATGATGTGCTAGTACCAGTGATATTGTTGTTTTGGACAACTGTGCCACCCCTCATAAAATGAATGGGTATTGACAGACAATCACAATACTGAGAAATGGCAAGATACTGAGAAAAGGCAAGATACCAAGAAATGGACCTGTTAAGTTACTTTCACTGTGTTGGTTACCTTTACCTTTGAATCAAACTTTAAATTGCAAACAGTGTCTGCTATAATCTCTCTCTCTCTCTCTCTCTCTCTCTCTCTCCAGTACACTCAACAGACACACCCACGCCAGTACACTCAACAGACACACCCACGCCAGTACACACATGCAGACAACCCAAATGCTAGGCATCTCATGGGAATAAATACACAACTCCCTCGATAACTCGTGCCCTGATAACTCACGAACCCACTTATAATGCGGGGTCAGGCATGGATCCCATTTTTTAAAACCAGAAATTACCCAAAAAATAGATCCCTATTTTATGAACTTTATGGAAATCGCGATCAAAATTAC